>BOPN01004651.1:59942-64942 GCA_017312705.2 Penaeus japonicus
ATGTATCTATGCAATTAGATTGAAGAACAGTAAGATAAAGTATTAAAAAATGCTTACATAAACAGAAATGCACGCATACACACGTAACCCACACGCGCACATGCGTAAACACATTAGTAACACACATACACCTACAGGTAAACATACGGGCACACACACATACGCACACGTTAATACGGACGCACAACACATAAACACAAATATATAATTTACACCTACAGTTATTTCATGCACACACACACACACACATATAGATAGATATATATAGAGAGAGAAAGAGAGAGAGATAGAGAGAAAGATAGCAAGAGAGAGAGAGAGAGAGAGAGAGAGAGAGAGAGAGAGAGAGAGAGAGAGAGAGAGAGAGAGAGAGAGAGAGAGAGAGAGAGAGAGAGAGAGAGAGAGAGAGAGCTAGAGAGAGAAAGAGACAGCAAGAGAGAGAGAGACAACAAGAGAGAAGGAAGAGAGAAAGAGACAGCAAGAGAGAGAGAGACAACAAGAGAGAAGGAAGAGAGAGAGAGAGAGAGAGAGAGAGAGAGAGAGAGAGAAAGAGAGAGACAACAAGAGAGAGACAGCAAGAGAGAGAGAGAGAGAGACAACAAGGGAAAGAGAGAGAGAGAATGAGGAAGAATAAACAGATGGACAAAGACAAATCGATTATGAATAATTCAATCATAATTTGTTTACATCATGGCACCTCGTCTTCCCTCGTGCCATTAGTTGTGGCTTGATATTACTTAATTCCTCGGTTTATCACACATTTTTGTTTATATGCTCCCTCCTATTTTTTTGGTATTATTTCTATTATTGTTATCTATATATCTATTTTCTATTTTTTATCTATTTATCTATTTTTATTTTCTATTTCTTTAGAAGTTATTGATTTTTTTCTTTTCTTTTTTAAGGATTCGCAGCGATATGGACACGCACATCTCATCTATTACTGCTTTGCCATTTCATTATTTCATTTCCCTTCTTGAGCGCTTTCGTATTGACTGATAAATTTTCTTCATATCTTTCTTTTTCTTCTTTCATCTCTCTTTTTTTTTCTTCTTCTTCTGCCCCTCATCTTTCTTTCTTTCTTTTTCTTTTTCTTACATCTCTCTTTTATTTCTCCCTCTGCTCCTCATCTCTCTTGATTTCTTTCTTTCTCTCTCTCTCTCTGATCCTCACTCTCTCTCTTTCATTCTTTCTCTCTCTCTCTCTCTTTCATTCTTTTTCTCTCTCTCTCTGTTTCTCTCTCTCTCTCTCTCTCTCTCTGAGAGAGAGAGAGAGAGAGAGAGAGAGAGAGAGAGAGAGAGAGAGAGAGAGAGAGAAGGGGAAAGAGAGAAAGAGAGAGAGAGAGAGGAAGAGATATACATTAAATATATAAAAATACATTAAATGTAAGAACTTGGCTTGGAATAGGTAATTCGAGAAGTGTAATGGAAGAATTCTACAAATAAAGATGAGTGTACTGATGCTGGTGGAAACGCATTGAACGTGAGAGGAAGAGGCTAAATATGAGGCGTTATGGACGTTATGCTCTGGAAAATCTGATAACAATGCCAGTTATGGGGAAACGGAGGTACAGTGTGCTTACATGGAACACAGAGAGGTATCAACTAGAATAATCTTAGTAACACTGTGAGATTCCTAGAACGAATGCCATATCAAAACAGTACCCATACAGAGCAGAAGGTGGCCAATTCTTTTTTTTTTTTTTTCTTTTTTTTTTTTAATTACCTCCCCCCCACCATTCTTATCTTTCTTCCTACATATTTTCTTTCTACGTGAACCCCCCTGTCTATTCAGAATTAATATCCAAGTGCAAGAGTGATGACACTGAACAGTGGCAGTGCAACTCTGGGGAGTGCATACCCTTGGCTTGGCACTGTGACGAAGATAAGGACTGTAAGGATGAGTCAGATGAGATCAACTGCCCGAGTAAGTTCCACGTCGGTGATGCTCTGGTGTCCTCTCCCTTACCCCCCTCCTCCTCCTCCTCTTCTTCTTATTTCTACTTCTTCTTCTTTCTTCTCCTCCTTCATGTTTATCCCTACTCCTCCTCCTCACCCCCTCTCTCCCTCTTTCCTCCTCCTCACCTCCTCTCTCCCTCTTTCCTCCTCCTCCTGGTCCTCTTCCTGGTCCATCTCCTCCTTCATTAATTTTCTTCCTTTTTTCCTTCGCATGTTTCTAAATTTATGTAATTCTTCTTTCTTTCGCCTTTCATCTTCTCTGTCCTCTCCTCTCTCTCTCTCTTTTTTTCACTTTGTCCTTTTTGTCTTTCTCCTCTTCATTATCTTCCTTTTTGCCTCTTCCCATTTTTTTTTATTTTTTGTTTTTTTTTTGCCTTCACTTTCTTCTTCTTTTTTTAAATTTGTTTCCTGCTCTCTTTTATCATTATCGTTTTCCTCTTCCTTCTACTTCCTCTGAATGTTTCTTTTTTATTGCTAGATTCCCTTTCCTCCTCTCGCTCCTCTATCCCAGATTTTTCTCACTTCCAAGTCCTTCCTCATTTCCTTCCTCTCTCATCATTTTCCTCTCTTCTCTTCCTTTTCCTCCTCTCTCATCCCTTTTCTCTCTTCTCTTCCTTCCCTCCACTCTCATTCTATTTCTCTCTTCTCTTCCTTCTCCTCATCTTTTTCCACTCTTCCCTTCCTTCTCCTCCTCTCTCATCATTTTCCTGTCTTTTCTTCCTCCACCTCCACTCTCATCCTTTTTCTCTCTTCTCTTCCTTCTCCTTCTCTCTCATCATTTTCCTGTCTTTTCTTCCTCCACCTCCTTTCTCCTTATTTTCCTCTCATCCTCCTACTCCTCCTTTCTCACCATTTTCCTTTTGTCTCGTTTATTGTCTTTTCCTATTTTTTCTTTCTCCTCAGTTTCAGTTATTTTTCCCTCTCCCTTCTCCCTCTCTCCTTCACGGCTCTTCCTTCCACCTTTCCCCTTTTCCTTCACCTCCTCGATCTCTAATATCTCTTAACTCCTTCTAACTTTCTCCCCCTCCCCCCATCTCATTCATCCCCCTCCCATTCTCCCCCATCTCTCCCATTCCCTTCCTTCTTCCCCTTCTCACGACCCCCTCACCTTTTACCCCTCTCTAGGCACCCTTGCCTCCATTCCCCCCTCCCCTTTCAGGTCCCCACCCCCTACCCTTCCCAGGCCTTACCCCTTCTCCCTCCAGGTCCCTATGCTTCCCCTTCTAGGCTTCGCCCCCTCCCCTTCCGAGCCCTAGACCTTCCCCCTTATAAACCCCTACCCCCTCTCCTTATAGACCCCTACCCCCTACCCTTGTAATCCCCCCACCCCCTCCCCTTCCATCTCCAACTCTCTCCTCTTTCAGGTCCCCTCCTCCTCCCCTTCTATTCCTCCACCCCCTTCCCTTCGAGGCCCCCACTCCTCCCCTTCTATCCCCCCCACCCCCTCCCATTCCAGGCCTCCACCCCCTTCCCTTCGAGGCCCCCACTCCTCCCCTTCTATCCCCCCCACCCCCTCCCATTCCAGGCCTCCACCCCCTTCCCTTCGAGACCCCCACCCCCTCCTCTTTCAGGTCCCCACCTCCTCCCCTCCTCCCCACCCTCTATCCCCCGCCCCCTCCTATTCCAGGCCTCCACCCCCTTCCCTTCGAGGCCCCCACCCCCTCCCCTCCCCCCCCTGTATCTCCGAGTACACACGTAACCCCCGCGAAGAGAGACGAGTTACTGGTATTGCAAGTGTCATAGTCGTCACGACTCGGGGTACTAGAGACTACCCACCCCCTACCCCCTACCCCCTACCCCCTGCCCCCCGCCTCCCAACCATCCTTCCTTCTCCTTTTCCTCCCCTATCTTGTCCTTTCTTTTTCATCTCTTCCTCTTTTCTGTCTCTCTCTCTGTCTCTCTCTCCTCTCTTTCTCTTTGTCTTTCCCCTCTTTTATTCTCTTTCTCTGTCTTCTTGCTTCCTTCTTTTCGTCTTCATTTTCCCCTTGTCTCTCTCTTCCTTTCTCTCGTCGCTAGCTCCCTACCCCTCCCCTCTTCTTTGCTTTGCTTCCGTCTTCCTCTTCCTCCTTGCCATCCTCCTTTTCCTCTTCCAACATCCTCCTCTCTCTCCTCCCTCTCACCTTCTCCTATCTTTCATTTTATCTTTCTCTTCCCGTTCCTCACCCTCCCTTTTTGCTTCTCTTCCTCTTCCTCTTTCCCATCCTCCTCTCTCCCCTCCCTCCCTCCTCCTTCCTCTTCCTTCCTCTCCTCCTCCTCACCCACCTATCCTTCTTCTCTCCCACCTCCTCCTCCTCCTCGTCTTCTCCTATCTCCTACCCCCCCCCCCCCTCCTCCTCGTCTTTCTTCCACTTCCTCCTCCTCTCCCCTCCCCCTCCTCTTTCTTAGCCCCCTCCTCTCTTCCTTTCCCTCCTTCCCATGCCCCACATCTTCCTTCGCCTCCTCTCCCTCCCCCTTTAAACAGAGGAGAAAAGTAAAATAGAAAAAAGTATCATTGTATTATCATTGTATTGTCATTGCTGCTACTACTACCATCATCATCAATTTTATTTCGTCATCACCATCACTATCAGTTTGATTATCCTTATTCTTATCATTCTCATTTTCATTATCACTCTTATCAACACTATCATTATCATCACATTATCATTGATAATGGTAATGATAATGATGATGATGATAATGATCATGGTAATAAAAATACCAAAGATTATAACAAAGGCAATAATGATAGATACTAATGATAATAACAATAAGGATAATGATAACAATAACAATAATGATACTACTGATCATAATCATTATTACAATTCTAATTCTAATTGTTACAATCATCACTTCTCTCTCTGTCTCTGTCTGTCTGTCTCTCTCTCTCTCTCTCTCTCTCTCTCTCTCTCTCTCTCTCTCTCTCTCTCTCTCTCTCTCTCTCTCTCTCTCTCTCTCTCTCTCTCTCTCTCTCTCTCTCTCTCTCTCTCTCTCTCTCTCTCTCTCTCTCTCTCCCCCCTCTCTTAATCCCTCAATTCCTCCCTCTCGCCCACCCTCTCTCTC
>BOPN01004651.1:69942-74942 GCA_017312705.2 Penaeus japonicus
GGAGGGAAGGTAGGAGTGGGGAGAGGGAGGGGGAGGAGGGAGGGAAAGGTGGGAGGAGGAGGAGGAGGGAAGGGAGGGAAGGAAAGGAAAGGTGGGAGGGGGAGGAGGGAGAGAAAGGGGGGAAGGGATGAAAGGAGGGAAGGATTGGTGGGAGGGGGGAGGAGGGAGGGGAAGGGGAGAGAATGGAAGGAAAGGTGGGAGGGGGGAGGATGGAGGGAAAGGTGGGAAGGGGGGAGGAGGGAAGGAAAGGTTGAGGGGGGGAAGGGGAGGAATGGTGGGGGGGGGGGGAGGGAGAAGGGAAGGAATGGTGGGAGGGGGGAGGAGGGAAGGAAGGGTGGGAGGGGGGAGGAGGGAAGGAAGGGTGGGAGGGGGAGAGGAAGGAAGGAAAGGTTGGGGGGAAGGTATGGAGTAGGATGGGGGGATGGAAAGGAGCAGGGGACGGATAGAAAGGGGGAGGGGAGAGGATGGGAGGGAAGGAGGAAGAGGAAAGGAAGGGAGAAGGAACTGGAATAGGAGAGGTACGGAAGGAAAAGAGGGGAAGGGGGAGAAAGAAGAGGGAAAGTGAAGTGTAAGGAAGGAAGAGTAGTTAAGAAAAACGGAACGGGAGGAGGAGGGGGAAGGGAAGAGGAGAAAGGGGAAGGGAGAGAGGAGGGGAAGATGGGAGATTTAAAGTGAGAAGGAGGGAAGATGGGAAAGGGAATATATATAAAATAAAGAGGAGAAGATGAAATCGAGCGGAATGGGAGAAAAAAGAGGAGGAGAAAGGAGTTAAAAAAAAGGGCAAAGACGAACCAGAAGTGGAATATAATAGTTGCAGAAAGACACACCAAACGATACTCAAAAGAGACAGTGAGAAGAATACGAGAGCATCCATAAAAAAAGAAAAAAATAGCATAAATGAGAGAAGAGAGAGAGAGAAAAATATATATAGAATTTAAAGCGAAATAAATGTACTGGAAATTAAAGTGAAAGAAGAGAGAGAGAGAAAATAAATACAACTCTTGGAAAAGACCTGGAATAGCTTCGAGAAGGTTCCCGCTGTGCTGGATATTCGCGAAGGGTTTATACTGATGGTCAAATTTCGCGCCTTTTTAACAAAGGGAATTTATACGTGTTTATTCAGGCTTCCGCTAGAGGCGTCGGACTCGGGTTTCGCCAGTGGCCAATAATCTTTTATTTATTTATTTTTCTCTTTCTCTCTGGGGTGTTCGTGGTGTGTTTACCTTTCTGTCTGTCTTTATGTCTTTCCTTTATTCTCTTTCTTTGACTTATCTTATTCCCTTTCTCTTCTCTGTCTCTCTTTCTCTCTCTCTGTCTAGTATACCATGTTTTTTTCTTTTTTTTTCATTTCCAAGTTTTCTAGTTTAATTCATTTCCAATTGTTTTATAGTTTAATTCATTATTATTTGATTAAATAAAATCATCTTGCTTTCTTTGTTCGTTTGTTTTACGTTGTAATCTTTTTATGTTTTCATTTACTTAAGTGTCATTCATTTTTATCTGTCTGTATCTATTGGTCTACTTCAATACATATTTAATCCTTACATTTCGAAATAAGATATTAGATTAATCGTCTGCTTACAGTGCTTTGTTTTTCTTTAAGAACTCTCCATATCAGCTTATTTCTCTCGACCTCTTGCATGTCTCGACTTTGCGTCTCTCTCCCACAACCAAAAAATATTTAAGGATCAAACACCTCCATAGGCTCTTTGTTTCGGCTGGAATAACTGGATTTCAAAGGAGAGAGAGAGAGAGAGAGAGAGAGAGAGAGAGAGAGAGAGAGAGAGAGAGAGAGAGAGAGAGAGAGAGAGAGAGAGAGAGAGAGAAAGGAGAGAAGATAAAGAAGCCTGGAATGGTTTTCCTGATCGTCCTCGTGAAATGAATTGTGAGTTGGCTCCTTATTTGTATTTTTTAATCGTTTGATTGTTAAGAATATAAAGGATTTTTGAGTAGCTCATTTTCTTTAATGATGTTTAGCTTTTATATATATATATTTTTTATGTATTCCTAGTTTTTTTTTTTTTTTTTTTTTTTTTTTTTTTTTGACTGTTTCTCTCTTTGCGAGAAAAAAAACATTATTTCCAGACGTTGTTATTATCATTTTAAGCACAAATTCTGGCACGTGCTTTTTTCTTTCTTTCTTTCTTTTTATCACTGTATTTATCTTCTTTACTCTTCACACTACGAGCATCGATACCGATAAAAGGAAATCACTCGATGAAAACCATCGCACTGAATTGACCACGTAGATGCCATGTCTAACATTACTGAAACACTTTGTCAAGTTTCAGATCGTACAGACAACCCCTATGCTTCATTGTCGCATGGAGGTCCAGTTGATGTTCGTTAATAAGACAAGACTTAGATTTAGCTTAGCTTAGCTTAGCTTAGGTCTAGGTTAGGTTAGATTAGGTCAGGTTAGGTTAGGTTAGGTCTAGGACCACCAAGGAATATGAGTACGTTTGTTCCGTCGGGGTACCACAAGGGAATATTCTCTTGCCATTCATTGTGTATCTTAGTAGTGAATAATTACCGCTGAGATATTTGGATGGTAAAATGCACCGGTTGAAGAATTTATATATCAAAAAGTGAATAAAGTTAATTCTGTAATATTGTAGTTTAATCAATTGCAAACGTTGGGGAGCCGTCTTCAAATTCACTTACGGAAAAAAAAATATATATGTTGCATCATAAAATATTTTTGAATTATTGCAATATTGATGAAATTTACTACAATAAGTGGCATCCTCTTTTATCTGCTTTAGTGGCCTCGTCTCCCAATCCTTCTCTTTATCTCTCTCTTCCCCTAATCTCTCTCTTATATCCTTCCCTTTTCATAACTGAGGATACAATATAGACATCGTCAACCGTTACCTCAGAAGGATGAGTCATTCAATCAACTCAATATAAAAAGAAAAAGAAAAAAAATAAAGTTTTGCTTCCCGAGGAGGCTAATCAGCGCTTGGACAATATCTGTCGACGTAAAACCAATACTGGAATATTCGTAGGGTAGTTATTTTTTTCTTTATTTATTTCTTCTTCTTTGTTTTTCTTTTCTTTTTTTAAATCAAATGTGATGAGCGTCGGTAAATGGATTAGGCGGAAGGGTGGGGATAGGGGGATATCTGAGATTCTGTCTCTATATCTTTACCCTGTATTTCCATATTCTCATTTTCATCTTTTCTTCCCTTACGCTTGCTATTTCTTTCTTTTTCCATTTCCTTTTTTTTCTCCTTTCTCTCTTTATCTATCTTGAATATAAATCTGTCTCTTTTTCTCTGTTTTTTTTTACGCTCACTCTCTCTCTCTCTCTCTCTCTCTCTCTCTCTCTCTCTCTCTCTCTCCTCTATCACTGGCACAACCCGGATATAAGAGCAAGGACCTGAAAAGCAATCATTCGAGTACAAACACAGCTTTTTTGTGTGTATCTGTTTGCATAAGCGTTCCTGTATGTGAACCCAAGATAATGTGCGTATGTGAATGAACACGAAAATATATTACAGTCGCCATATCAACCTCAAAATATGAATAGTGGAGAAGTGGATCCACGTGTCGCGTTTTTTTTGGAGTGTAACCGACCCAAACAACACTATTGGGGAGAACGAGTAAACCTTATCATAAAGACGTCGTTATTGATGGTTTCTTTAGGCTTACGACATCTGGATGACTCTCTTCGTGGTCTCCTATATAACCTGTCTGGTCTCGGAGATGGGAGAGTAAAGGAAGAGAGAAAGTAATGATTTTTATTTTTGTTTTATTCTATTTATCTTTTAGTCGTTTTATTTTTATCTATTTGTTTGTTTATCTATTTATTTTTTGGTTGATTTTGTTTTTAACTTTTTTTTTTGTCTGTTTTCTTATATTTCTTCGCTTTTTTATTCTTTGTTTTCTTGTCATTTTCGTCTATTTTCATTTTAATTTCGCATTTTTTTTTCTTTCACTTTATAGGTGATTCTTGTTCTATAATCTTTTCTGCTTCATTTGTCTTTCTCTCACTTTTATTAAATTCTTATTTTCTCCAATCTATTTTCACTGATTTGTTCGTCTATTATCTATTTCAGTTTTAATTACTTTTATCTTTCGTACTTTCCTACTTTTACTTTCCCGTTTTCTTTATCATATACTTTTTCCTTTTATCTTTTACATAATTCATCTATATCTCCGTGTCTTTTCATGCATATTTCTTTATTCCTTTTCTGACATCCTACGATTTTTAAAACCTCTCTATCTGTCTGTCTATTCATTTATTCATTCATTTTTTAAAATTTCTTATTATCACTTAATTTCGTTTTCTTCTTCATTTCCCTTCCTCTCCGTATCCTTTCTCCCTCTCTTCATTCTTTGCTTCCATTTCCATTTCATTTTTTTTTTCTTTTTCTTTTTTTTCTTCTTATCTTTTCGTCGCGTGCGGCAAATGGGGAAAAGCTGTGTGTTTTCCGAAGCCAAGATTGCATGCTGTCACGCTCAGACAAATCAGATAATTTGCCTCTCCATTTTCTCTCTTTCTTTCTCTCTTGTTTATTTCTCTCTCTCTCTCTCTCTCTCTCTCTCTCTTTCTGTTGTTTATTCATCTTGCTTATTTCCCCATCTCTGTCTCTCTTGTTTATTTCTCTCTCTCTCTCTCTCTTTTGTTTATTTCTCTCTCCCTCTCTTAATTATTTTTCTCTCTCACACTCTCTCTCTCTTTCCCTCTCGCTCTCTCCCTTGATTATCTTTCTCATCTCTCCCTCCCTCTTCTCTACCTGTCGTCCTCCCTTCTCACGCTTTGCCTTCTCTTGCAACTGACCTTCATCATCTTCATTTTAGGCTCTAATTCAATCCCCCCCCCCCCACCATTCCCTCGATACCCCATCAAGCCCCCACCCCATCCCCCTCCCTTCCTCCATCTTGAATCCGCTTACACGAACGACTTCGTTGGCGCCAAAAACCTCGTCCGATTCCGTTGGCCAGCGGCTTTGTTCGGCCGGACGTCTAGGCAACACACACCGATAAATCCAGAC
>BOPN01004651.1:102854-105354 GCA_017312705.2 Penaeus japonicus
CTCTCTCTCTCTCTCTCTCTCTGTCTGTCTGTCTCTCTTTATTGCCATCCCTCAGTCTCGGAGATAAAAACAGAGACAAGTGGGAAGGAATTCGAAAAGAAGGGAGAGGGGAAGGAGAGGGGGGAGAATGGGAGGGGGAAAAGGGCGGATGGGGGATGGGGAGAGGTAGGGGTACAGAAGAGAGGGGCAGAATGAGGGGGGGGGGGGGCGCTTACATAAATTAGTGATTATGAAAAAGGTGTAATTATTCCCGTGTTAACGTTCGCAGCTACACGGTGCGATACGGGGGGTTCAGTTCTTCTCCTTTCGTTCTCTCTCTCTGTCTCTTACTCATTCACTCTTTCATTCACTCACTCTCTCTCTCTCTCCTTCCCCCTCTCTCTCTTTCCTGTCACTCTCTCTCTCTCTCTCTCTCTCTCTCTCTCTCTCTCTCTCTCTCTCTCTCTCTCTCTCTCTCTCTCTCTCTCTCTCTCTCTTTCTCTCTTTCTCTCTCTCTCTTTCATTCATTCACTCACTCTCTCGCTCACTCACTCACTCATTCTCTCACTACTCACTACTCACTCACTCGCTCTCTCTCTCTCTCTCTCTCTCTCTCTCTCTCTCTCTCTCTCTCTCTCTCTCTCTCTCTCTCTCTCTCTCTCTCTCTCTCTAGCTATCTCTATCTATCTATCTATCTACCTCCTCTTGATATCCATCCGGCTATCTATCTGTGTCTTTTCCTCCACCCCCCCCCCCCTCTTGTCTCTCGCGCATGTTTATCCATATTCAATTTATTTCGCCATTCCTTCTCAATTAAAAAATAATAATAATAAATAAATAAATAAATAAATGAATAAATAAATAAATTCTTCTGTCATTCTAGGATTTTCTGTGTGTGTGTGCGACCTTGATATCAAAGTACAGCGGGTGGCACACTTGGATTATTTCCCAGCATGCACTGGGTTAAAGAGATATGTATTCATCGTGTTTATCCTATTTTCTTCTTTTGTTTTCTTCGTTATCCGTAATTAGCTTTATCAAAATTTATTATCGCATCTCTATCTTTATCTTTCTTTCCTTCTGTTCTTCTCTTTCTTTGTTATCGCATCTCTATCTTTATCTTTTTTCTTATTCTTCTTCGTATGCACGCACCAGCGTTGCCAATGTGTGAACCGCTAGTTTCGAAACTGGCGGTTCACACAATGGCAACGCTGCGTGATTGAACTAGGAAGTGGAAGGACTTGATGATGATAGTAATAAACATAATAATGATAACAATAATTATGATAATGATTATGGTAATGAGAACAGTAATGTTGATATCAATGATATTCATTATTACCATTATCATTTTTTTTTTATTGTCATCATCATTATCATTATTATTGTTAGTACTAATATCGTTATTCTCTACATTATTCGTATTACAAGTACTATCATTATTATCATGATAACTGTTCTCATAAAAAAATAATGATAATAACACTTTATTTGACAGAACGTTTTAATCCTCATGTTAATTTTCTTTTCATTTTCTTCTTTGTCATCTCTTTCTTGTTATTTCCCTTGTTTTTTCTTTAATTGTCTATTTTTTCTTTTTACGTAGAAATAACATTTGTTGTGTTTTTCACATATTCAATTTTTTTATTATTATTATTATTTTTTTTTTTTTGCTTTCTTTAGTATAAGGTTGGTATATGTTACTTCAGGAATGCTTGGAAATATGTTGTATTCTTTGTGTAATACATATATTTATGTACTTGAAGGCAGTATTGTAATGGACTTTAACAAAAGAAGTTTACAGATATTTGAATATTTGCATTTTCAATAATGAATTAAGAGTGATATATTGATTAATATATTAAGAATCTTTTATTTCTTCTCTTCTAAGTAGTAAGTGTTATTCTTTTCACACATGTGTCATTTATGTAACTATAAATCCAGTTATTCTCTCTCTCTCACTCTCTCTCTCTCTCTCTCTCTCTCTCTCTCTCTCCCTCTCTCTCTCTCTCTCTCTCTCTCTCTCTCTCTCTCTCTCTCACTCTCTTCCTCTCTCTCTCTCTCTCTCTCTCTCTCTCTCTCTCTCTCTCTCTCTCTCTCTCTCTCTCTCTCTCTTTCTCTCACTCTCTCTCTCTCTCTCTCTCTCTCTCTCTCTCTCTCTCTCTCTCTCTCTCTCTCTCTCTCTCTCTCTCTCTCTCTTCCTCTCTCTCTTTCTCTCTCTCTCTCTCTCTCTCTCTCTCTCTCTCTCTCTCTCTCTCTCTCTCTCTCTCTCTCTCTCTCTCTCTCTCTCTCTCTCTCTCTCTCTCTCTCTCTCTCTCTCTCTCTCTCTCTCTCTCTCTCTCTCTCTCTCTCTCTCTCTCTCTCTCTCTCTCTCTCTCTCTCTCTCTCTCTCTCTCACTTTCTTCCTCTCTCTCTCTCTCTCTCTCTCTCTCTCTCTCTCTCTCTCTCTCTCTCTCTCTCTCTCTCTCTCTCTCTCTCTCTCTCTCTCTCTCTCTCTCTCTCTCTCTCTCTCTCTCTCTCT
>BOPN01004652.1:9929-12429 GCA_017312705.2 Penaeus japonicus
TCTCTCTCTCTCTCTCTCTCTCTCTCTCTCTCTCTCTCTCTCTCTCTCTCTCTCTCTCTCTCCCTCCCTCCCTCCCTCCCTCCCTCCCTCCCTCTCTCCCTTTTTCTCTCCCTCCCTACATCTCTTTATCATCCACTCTTTCTCTCCACTTTGTCTCGCCACCTCTATCTCTACCCCCTGTGTCTCTCCCTCCTTTCCAATATTCTTTATAGTGTACAAGATACAATGTTTCTGTCTCTCAGGATGCAGCATTGCAAGAGCAACAGGCGAGACGGAAGAGGAGAGCCCTGAGGAAGGCTGGCGGCGGCGGCACCAGCACCAGCGGCACCAGCTCCACCTCGAAGCCGCCCTCCTACTTCTCGGACGCTCAAGGCAAGATCACGCTCTACAGCATGCCCAACCTGGAGGAGAGTTCCCCCATGGAGGCCTCCATAGAAGACCCGCTGACGGTGGAGAACGGCCTGGGGGGCTTCGGGGATAACCAGTGCTGGCTGACGCACACGGACGAGAATGGCTGCGTGATGCTCATTCCCTGGGACGCCTCGCTTCTAGGAGATAGCGAGGAGGGCGAGGAGGAGGGCGAGTGGCCCCGGGACCTCCCGGCTGACAAGATCATCAAAGGTCCCGCTAACAGCTCGGGAACTAACATCCTTACCGTGAAAGTCCCCGTCGAGGAGGTGAAAATCGGGAACATCCCAGAGAGCAAAGGAGGGACAGAGGCGGATCCCCCTTTGGGCGCGGGGAAAAGCGGTGATAAATGCATGGGCGATATGAACAGCGCTAATGACATCGTGCAGGTGAGAGAGTTGAGCGAAATGGTGGGTAGGTTGGACGCCCTGGACGTGAAAATCACCATCGGGTCGTCCAGTGTGAATGCGAACATCTCGTCGCAGAAGAAAGTCGGAGGAAAACCTTTGCCCGAATCCATTCAAGTCATTGCCTCCAACGAACCCGTGGACGACACGGTGCCGAACGCCTCGAACTTCGTGCTTCCCGAGGGCTATATTGTGGACGATGATGGACAGGTCATCCAGTTCGCAGATAACGTTCTGGACACGAACCTACTCCTCCGGCCGGTCGGGCAGGTCATCGGCGGGGCACACGAGCCCGAGGTCACCATCAACAAGATCTCGAGCAACGTGTACTCCCTCATGAGCCAGGGGACCGATGGCGAAGAAGGAGAAACGTTCGTGATTACAACGCAAGAAGGCGAAGAAGAAGAAGAAGACGAAGAAGAAGAAGACGAGGAAGAAGAAGAAGAGGAAGAGGAAGAAGAAGAAGGCGAAGGGGGAGAACCAGACCTACAAGTGAAGTGCCTGAGCCAGGTCACGAAGAGCATGGACACTTCCGTCGGTAGGGTTGACCTCCTCCCGGCTGAAGACGAGGACGAGGAGAGGCAGGCGGCGCTGGTGCTCATCGTCAACGCAGAGGATCTCGAGAACACGGGATGAGGCGGCCATATGCGTCCGACTTTGTGAGACTTGAGACTTGAGGCTTGAGACTCCAGACTCCAGACTCGAGGCTTGAGACTTGGGACTTAAGACTTGAGACTTGAGGCTTGAGACTCGAGACTCGAGGCTTGAGACTTGGGACTTAAGACTTGAGACTTGAGGCTTGAGACTCGAGACTTGAGACTCGAGACTTGAGACTTGAGGCTTGTTGTTATCCATGCACGAGACGAGACTAGTCAAAAATGGAATATAAAGTCTTTCAAAAAAGTATTTGTGGGATACACTGATTTTATTTACACTTGATATACGGATATAATGGAGAAAAAAGAAACATGAAGCACAATTTGTTTACAAATCCAAAGACAAATAAGGCAGTTTTATGATAAGGAAAACATTAATTTTTCTTAATACCCATCAGTTGTAGGAAGTAAAAGTAGATCAATTTATTGAGAAAACTGTATAACTTTTCCAAAAAAAAGTGCGTCACCCTTTATTTTCCTTTTGCTATTCTTTTTTCCTTTTTATTTTTTATTTTATTTATTTTTTTTTTTTAGTTATATACCCTAGCTTTTGTCAGATGGGTTGTTATTTTTGTTTGAAGTATATGAAACCCCGTGCTTTGCCTTTTGTTTTGATATGAATTGGAGAAATTTTGGAAATTGAAAGTCGAAGAAAACTTACTGCCATTTGCAATAATGTTTTACAAAAAAAAATCGGTTGTCAATTTAAAATTTTAAACGTATTAGAATAATGCAACGTCAAAACACTGATTATTTCACATTTAATCAAGCAGATTGATTGCAATGAAAGGGATTATCAATCAATAGTGGTCTGTGATATTAAACCATTATAGTTGGTTTGTTTATATTTATTTCGTTCTAATGTATTGTGATCGAAAGATAGAATAGACATTTATAAGACAGACAAAAGGATTTTTTTTAATAAACATGAAAATGAGTATGATTTTATTTATCCAAATAGATGATGTGTTTATGAGTTTTGTATTTTTTTTGTTATTAGTTAAAAAAAAAAATATATATATATAACAA
>BOPN01004652.1:17429-44929 GCA_017312705.2 Penaeus japonicus
CATTGTTAGCAACTGATCGATATTAACATACAACATTTATCAGAAAACATAAAAAATATATAACCTTTACCTTCAAAATTAACGAAAAAAATATTTACATATTTACTAACAGCCTTATCATATATTCCAGATGGATCGTAAAAAAAGAAGAAGAAAAAGAAAAGAAAAAAAAAAGAAAAAATATGACAAAGAAAAACGTGTAAAAAATAAATAAGAACAACGTACTCGAAACCCATCCCGCCAAAAAGACGAACAAAAAACAAAAGAGCAGCGTCGATGAACTACTAGGCGCCACATATAAAGGATCGAAACCTCTACCCAATAGCCTTCCACCATGAAGATCCTACTCGTCAGCTCCTTTTTAGTGATCTGTTGTTGCATAACGGGAAGCCATGCTCTTCCTAATCAGATCTTTATTGGTAAGTGTTGTAATTATAGTTTTATTCTTTATTTGTGTGTTTGTTTATTGTTATGGTTGTTACGAAGATGTTATATATACTGATGATAAGAGTGGTGATGGTGGTGATAATGATAATCATTATTGTTGTTGTTGTTGCTATCATTATTATTGTTATTATTATCATGATCATTATCATCATCAGTATCTTTATTATCATCATTATTAGGGTTAGTAACATAATCATTATTAGGGTAATTATTATCATTGTTATCATTATTAAGGTTGTTATCATCATTACTACTACTATTCTTATTATTATCATGATTAGCATCATCATTTTCATCTTCATTATCATCACCACCACCACCATCATCATCACCACCACCACCATCATCATTATTAATATCATCATTATTAATATCATCATTACGAATAATATTATATTTAGCCTATTATTCTTATCATATATATTGTTATTACATGAAGATAATATTGATATATAAATGATATATAAATGTCATTCATACTTCTTGGTACCTAAAATGTTGGGATTTTTAAAGGTAATAGGGAGGGAAGGGAAGGGAAGGGAGGAAGAGGAAGGGAAGAAGGAAAAGAGAGAAGGGGATGGAAAGGGGGAGAGTAGAAGAGGAGAGAAGATTTTTTTTTTTTTTTTTTTTTTTTTTTTTTTTTTTTTTTTTTTTTTACTAAATATATATATCTATATATCTATATATACATATATTTTTTTTTTCCTCTTTTTTTTTGGGGGGGGGGGCAAAAGATACCTCATGAGCTATGGAATGTAGCTACACAATTATGAAGTTTACGAGACTAAAAGCTTTGTGACGAAAAACACAGAATCATTAAGTGTTCCGGAAAAAAAGGCATAATATCTGTACATCAATAATGTAATGACAACTATACAGTGATATTAACCGAAGGCCTCTTAATGAAAGCTTTAAGTATAAAAAAGAAATAATCATACATAAAAAAGGACAGTCAGGACCAACGAATAGGGGGAGAGGTTAAACGAAAGAAAGGAAATGAGCAAGTGACAGAGATACATACTAGCAGATAGAAGATCGTGTTTTCTGTGCTATATAAAAATGAGACATTCGCCTTACTAAGGTTCTCCTAAACAAAAGAAAAGTACAGAGATTAAACAAAACCTCACCTAGAGGATATTAGAAGAACGGTGCTAATTGATGCTACGGGTGTCGAGTGAAAGCACCGAGTTCTGAAGACCTCGTCAGGTATTGAGGAACTAACTGTAAGTGACACGGCGCGAAGGACGATGTCAGCTGACTCTCCTGTGTTGGGTTTTTAGAAGGCTGACGCCATATTTGAAGTCCTGCAACAGGTTTTGGAAGTAATGTAGCAGATATTGCGAGATGAGGTCTTCTAGTACAGAAGGCGACGAGCGCTTCTTCAAGGGGCCTTGGTGTGAGCATTCCACGTAGCTTGCCATCAAATATAATGTTTAGTGGAAGAGGAGCTGCCACCAATGTACGGTCTTGTTTACTCACTCACTCTTAAGGGGGTTGCCGGTTTGGATTTAAGTTGCCGCAGATTTTACACTTATTTACGTGGGAGTTTATTTCATGGTGTACTCAGGAAACATACAAAATGTCTGAATATCGACTATAACAATAATTACATAAATTAGGATACTGACTGAGCGTGCCCTAACGAACATCTTGGACGTAAACAAAATATAAGTATACGTAAAGATACATGCATAATATCACAGAAAATTTTAGCGAGCACTTACAGTTAGATCAGCGAGCTCTAAAATCAGTTTGTCCTTGTCTTTTTTTCTTTTCTTTTTTTTCTCTTTTATTATCGTAGAAGTGGAAGAGGATAGTTAAAATCCTGTAAGACCGGAAGTATACGGTTTTGCAGGTATGCAAGAAAAGGAAGATTTTGGGAAAGGATCACTGTAAAGGGAAGGGAGGGAGGAAAGGCGTAGGAGAGGAAAGACAGGTAGATAAAGAAGGAAAGAGGTAGTGCATAAGAGAAAGATAGAAAGAAAGGAGATAGGGAGGCCTCAGAAAGACAAGGTAGGATAGATGAGAGGGATAGAAGGGGAGGCAGAAGGGTAGGGATAAGGGAAGGAGGGAGACTAGCAGGAAATAGGGAGAGTCCTTGCTCCAAGATAAAGAAGGAAAGAGGAAGGGCATAAGAGAAAGATGGAAAGAAAGGAGATAGGGAGAGTCCTTGCTCCAAGATAAAGATGGAAAGAGGAAGGGCATAAGAGAAAGATGGAAAGAAAGGAGATAGGGAGAGTCCTTGCTCCAAGATGTTCAAAAATTCGAGAAAGTTGTGGCACTGCACATCATCTCGCTGGTGACACGTGTCTGGCACCGGCGCTGCCTCCTCGGCTCTCCTCTTTCGATCTTCCTTTCCTTCTTTCTTCCTGCTCTTTACTAAAGTTGTTCACTGGCATGTATGTGTGTGTGTGTGTGTATATATATATATATATATATATATATATATATATATATATATATATATATATATATGTATGTATGTATGTATGTATGTATGTATATATATACATATATAAATATATATATATATATATATATATATATATATATATATATATATATATATATATACATATATATATACATACATATATATATATATATATATATATATATATATATATATATATATATATACATACATATATACATACATGCATACATACATATATATATATATATATATATATATATATATATATATATATATATATATATATATATATATATATATACATACACACACACACACACACATACACACAAGTATATACATGTGTATGTGTGTGTGTGCGCGCATGTGAAAACATAGAATGATAGATTGATATCTCTTCATCTTCATCACCATTATATCTTACAGAAGAAAAAAGAAAGAGCAAAACGGAAGAAAAATAGAAAAGGAAGAGAAAAGCATGAATTAAAATAATGAAGGAGATCCAAAAAGACATAACGACATAAAGCGAAAAGGCGATTGTCTGGACCAAAGAGTGTGAGCGATAGAGGAAGTGTTGGAAAACGAACGTGGAAATGAAACACAGTGAAAAATAAAAGAAAATGAAAGACAACAGACAATGAAAGATTAAAAAAAAGATAACACATAATGAAAGATAAAAGAAAATGAAAGACAACAGACAATGAAAGATAAAAAAAAAAAAAGATAACACATAATGAAAGATAAAAGAAAATGAAAGATAAGATGCAATGGATGATAAAACACAAAGAAAGATAAAACACAATGAAAGATAAAAGAAAATGAAAGACAACACACAATGAAAGATAAGAAACAAACAAAGAAAAAAAAACAATGAAAGATAAAAAACGAAGTAAGATGAAACACAATGAAAGATTAAAGAAAATGAAAGACAACACACAATGAAAGATAAAAACCAAAGAAAGAAAAAACACAATGAAGGACAAAACACAAACACCGGATGGAGAGCGCCACATTACGAAGGACAGAAATGTGTTAGTAAAAAAGGCAATATTAGAAGTGTTTTAGTGAAGAGGTTGTACAAGTGAAGAAAGAACACTTAAATGATATAGCGACAACGAGGGAATAAAGTGATTGTAATTGAGATAAATAGAAGTGAATTTCCGTTCAGGTTAGGAAAAAGGAATGGATATATGACGAGGAAAGTGAGAACTTGTGAAAAAAAGAACGTTGAGAGGTAGAACAGTGATACAGAAAATGCAATAACTGTATGAAAGGAGATATATTATGTTTTTGAAATATAGAAGCATGTCAGAGTATGGACAGAGGGCATAGTGAACACGAGTTTGTTAGTAAAGAAAAGAAGATATTGTGACGAATAGAAAGTTTTTTTTTTCAGATATCAAGGATGTATAGAAAATACAGTAAAGAAGTGTTTTAAAAATAAGAGAAATTGTGAAGAACAGAAACGCATAACTAATGAACAGAAGCGAATTCATGATGGACATAAGTGCGTTAGTGAAGGAGAGGGAACAGATACACAGACAAAAATGCATAATTAGATTCGTAAGGCAATGTACTTAGAGGTTATATTAGTTTATTCCGGGGTCAGGTATGCGGTGTTTCCCGTTTTCTGTTGGTATTTTGACTTGCTGTCGGGGGGAAACTATCCTAATTGCGGATGAGAGTAACGAATGTTCTGAATATTTCGGTGTATTACTCACTGTTAGTTAGTTGTACCCGTTACCGACTCACATCATATATACCGAAGGTAACAATGTGTCAAATGATCTAATAAATAAATAGATTTATAGATAAGTTAATAAAATAATTAAAGAGAGGAAAGGTAGAAGAGAAGGACCCAGAAAATTGGAACTTTACCAAAGACTTTGATGCCAAGAATTCTCGAAATATTGAACTGTACCAAGACACGCTCGAGACAATCCCTTCTGTTGGATAATAGGTTAGTTTCGTTAAACACAGACGAGGAGACCGGGAAAATTATTATCATTGCATTATCATTTATTTTATTATTTTTGTATATTATTTCTATCATTTTTTATTTACTTTTATCTTTTTTTTAAGTTATCATGAAGCGTTAAATTAGTATAGGATGTAGATAGGCCTGTACACATATTTGCACAGATAGACATATAGAAAGAAATAGAGAATAGGTTACCATTAAATATATATATATATATTTAGATAGGGATGTACACTTGATATATTGTGAAAAAGAACCTGGCAACAGTTAGTTAGACCTTCAGGAATAAAGGGGCATAAAAAATGTGACAGAGTAGGCGTGGTCTCGTAGGAGGAGGGGCATGTGGGGCATCGTGTAGAAAGTGGGCAGAGACATATATTAAGTGGATGAAGGTGTATGATAAAGATGAGGTGGAAAGTGGATGGAATTTTGTGAAACTGGGTGGAGTTACATGCTTAGTGGGAGGAGTTCTACGGAAAGTGGGTGGAGTTACATGGAAAGTGGGTGGAGTTACATGGAAAGTGGGTGGAGTTACATGGAAAGTGGGTTGAGTTCCATGGAAAGTGGGTGGAGTTACATGGAAATTCGGTGGAGTTTCACGTAAAGTGGGTGGAGCTACACGTAAAGTGAGTGGAGTTCCAAGGAAAGTGTGGTAAAGGTACATGGAAAGCGAGTGAAATTACATGAATATCAGGTGGAATTATGTTTAATGTGAGGTGTTACATGGAAAGTGAGCTTAATAGCTAGTGGATGGAGTTGTTTAGGTATCGTTCCATGCTTAGTGGGAGGAGTTACAGGGAGGCTGGGCGGAGTCATACGACAATAAGGGTGAGAGATAGGAGAAACAAATAGATAAATTGAGAGAGATTCATAGACAGAGAGATATAAATATAAAGTAGACAGAGAGATATAAATATAAAGTAGACAGATATATAAATCAATTGATTGGTAGAGGTGGATAGTAGATATATAGATAAAGAGACTGAATGAGTAAGGGAGTGAGTTAGGGAGTTGGAGAGAGAGAGAGAGAGAGAGAGAGAGAGAGAGAGAGAGAGAGAGAGAGAGAGAGAGAGAGAGAGAGAGAGAGAGAGAGAGAGAGAGAGAGACTGAGCATCAGTTACAAACACTCCGACGAAAAGAAAACAACAGTAAAGAAATCTACATACATTAAAAAAAAAAAAAAAAACAATGAAAAAGGTGAAGGAGAGAGAGAGAAAAAAATCTAACACAAAAAAATCCCAGTCTACATCACTCCCATCAGAAGAAGCGACAGGCAAAATGTTTCTCACTCTGTGTTAATTTTGGCTCCGATCAACACCCCCCCTCCCCCCCCCCCCCACACACACACAGACACACAGACACACACACACACAGACACACACACACACACTCACGCCACAGAAGTTGTTACTCCCCGGGTTGTTGTTCCCGAGGCGCAGGAGTTTGTTTGGCTGGGGTAAGGTGAGACGCATCGTAGGGCTCGTGTGTGTGTGTGTGTGTGCGTGTGTGTGTGTGTGTGTGTTGGGTCTCTGACAGGGAACATCTGGTTGTGATGGAGGGGAGGATAGGTGGTAGGAGAGGGTGGGGAGTAACGGGAGGGGAGGAGGGTTAGAATGGGGAAGGAGGGGAGGGAAGGGGAGGGGGGTAAGTTGGAAGGGGAAAGGAGAGGAGGGGAGGGGAGGGGAGGGTTAGAAGGGGGGAGGAGAGGAGGAGAGGGGAGGGTAAATGGGAAGGGGAAGGAGGGGAGGAGGGGGTAAGTTGGAAGGGAAAAGGAGAGGAGGGGAGAGAAGAGAAAGTAAGTTGGAAGGGGAAAAGAGAGGAGGGAAGGAGAGGGTAAGTCGGAAAAGGGAAAGGAGAGGAGGGGAGAGAAGGGAAGGCAAGTCGGAAAGGGGAAAGGAGAGGAGGGGAGGGGAGGGTAAGTGGGAAGGAGAAAGGAGAGGAGAGGAGGGGAGGGTAAGTGAGAAGGGGAAGGAGGCGAGGGGAGGAGTGAGGTGAAGGGAAAGATGGGATACAAAGCGAAGGGAGGGGAGTGTCGGTTGGGAGGAAAGGGAATAGGGCGTAAGGGAAAAGGAAACGAGAGTGGGAATAAAGAAACAGGAAAAGGAAGATAAAAGAAAAAGGAGAAGGGGAAGAAACGATGAGAGAGAGAAGAAAAAAGACCAATAGAAAGAGCCATGGAGGATATGAGTATAGATAGGAAAAAAAAACAACAACAACATAAGTTAAATGAAATGGAAAGAGGGAACAGTGATGAAGGAGTAAGAAGAATAGAAAAGTAAACCGGAAAAAATAGAAGAGGAAGAGAGAGAGTGAGAACGAGAGAGAGAGAGAGAGAGAGAGAGAGAGAGAGAGAGAGAGAGAGAGAGAGAGAGAGAGAGAGAGAGAGAGAGAGAGAGAGAGAGAGAGAGAGAGAGAGAGATTTGATTTTGATTTTGATAATTTTTTTTTCATACTATATACAGTGTATACTCATGAATAGTCATAGGAAATATGTCTAAATGGTTTATACAGTTCATGTTAGATTCTAAGACATAGATTGTTGGTGAAACAGATATTACTGTGACCCTGTCAATTGATATGCTAGGGCAAACCTACACATAAGACATAAGACTCCTGTAATTTCCTCCATCTTATCATAATCTTGACTAGTTATCGGTACAAAATGTAAGTAAACAAATAAAAAATATGTATAAAAAATTCACTTCCCATCTTTCTCTCTCTGTCTGGTGTAGTGCATTTAAATAAAAACCTCCTTTTGGTAAGATCACAAATACTTCACTTCCCTTATATTGCATTGAAAGATTACATAGGTATATGTTATGTATTCATTACATACCGTGGTAAAAGACCGTCCACTCTTTAGCTTCTACTGCCGAAGATGTATCATAAAACTCTCTCTCTCTCTCTCTCTCTCTCTCTCTCTCTTTCTCTCTCTCTCCCTCACACACACACATACTCACTCACTTTCTCTTTCTCTCTCTCTCTCTCACTCACTCTTTCTTTCTTTCTTTCTCTCTCACTCACTCTCTCTTTCTGTCTTTCTCTCTCCCTCTCTCTCTCTCTCTCTCTCTCTCTCTCTTACTCACTCTCTCTTTCTTCCTTTCTCTCTCTCTCTCTTTTTTTATATATATATATATATATATATATATATATATATATATATATATATATATATATATGTATATGTATATGTATGTACATATCACTGACGATAAACCATCAAGAGTAAATCCTAACCAACACAAGCAGGCCTTTGATAGCCCATGGAATGACTTAAATGCTTTAATATTTAGCCAGAGTTTGTTTACGTTGGACTTTCCCGGGTGGATTGACAGCGCTTGGAGGGAAAAGGGAGCGAGGAAAAAAAACAAAAAAACATGAAAGGGTAAAAGGCTTAGAGGTTCTTATCGAGTGAAGGAGATGAAAGTGAGGGAAAGGAGAGAGGGGATGAGGGAGGGAGGAAGAGGGAAAAGAGGGAGGGGGAGAGATGTGATGTATTTCTTTTGTATGTTTCTGTGGTAGTTTTATTTGAATACGTTATTACTATTATCATCATCAATAATTCATCTATGCTAATAACTATTACTGAATTATAAAATGATATCCTTGCTGCTATTATTCTCACTATAACTATTTTCAATATCAATTTAGTTACTTTATCATCATGATAATTATAAGCATCATCCTTACCATCATCAATACTATATTTATTATTATCAGTATAACATTATCAGTTTTTTAATTACAATAATGATGATAATGCACAAATCATTGTCATCATTATCATCATGTTCGCCATCATTATTTCCATTCATATCATTGTCTGTTATCAAAATCACCATTATCACCATCATCTACTCTACTACCATATTTTCTCATCATCATTATAAACATTATCCTGATCCTATAATCTTATCATACAGTTGATGTTAACAAAGACACGCATCCACTCCCTCCCCAAATCCCGTTTTCTGTCGGTTCCTTTTCCGTGTTTTAACCGACGTAAACAAAGGGCCATGCGGTGAAACCCGAAACCCAAACCTTCAGAAGGTGATGGTGTTTTCAGGTGTGTTATTATGGCAGGGGAAGAGAGGGAAAATAGATAAAAATGCATTGGGTATGTTTGTTCATCAGCTGCTTTTGATATTGAGTGTATGTGTATGTGGATAAGTGTATTCATGTGTATGTAAGATAGAGAGAGAGGAGGGAGGGAGGGAGAGAATGAAAGAGAGAGAGAGAGAGAGAGAGAGAGAGAGAGAGAGAGAGAGAGAGAGAGAGAGAGAGAGAGAGAGAGAGAGAGAGAGAGAGAGAGAGAGAGAGAGAGAGAGAGAGAGAGAGAGAGAGAGAGAGAGAGAGAGAGAGAGAGAGAGAGAGAGAGAGAGAGAGAGAGAAAGATAGATAGATAGATAGATAGATAGATAGATAGATAGATAGATAGATAGAGAGAGAGAGAAAGAGAGACAGAGAGAGAAAGAGAGATAAAGCCAGAAAGGAAAACAAGAAAGCAAATTAAATCTCAACCTACATTATCTTTGAAAATACAAATTCATACCTTACATACACAACCTGATAAGAGAGAAGAAGAAGAAGAAAAAAAAGAAAAACCGTCACATTGGTTTAAACAAAACAAACAATATAATAAGACAAAAAAAAAATCCCTGTATCTTTTTCTTCAGCAATACTTCCTCCTGTAATTATACTTTCTGGAAAACGGATCTCATTATTACAGAACAAACGCAGAGAAATAAAACAAGGGAAAAACAAAGGAACGTTTCATAAAGTAAGAAAATAAGTTTGAGATTTTTTTATTAATTTTTTTTTTTTTTTTGTGTCGTGACAGAGGTAAATATAACTCAGGTAGGTAGGCAGTCCAACAAAGACGCACATACATACTTACACTGATACGCACATACCTATGGTTGGAGTGCCTGTGTTAATTGCTAATATGTGTACGCTCTTATAACATTATATAATTATGGAGATTATGCCTTACACTATATTATGATATAATGTATCCATTAGAGAGAAAGAGAAGGAGAGGGCGAGAGAGAGAGAGAGAGAGAGAGAGAGAGAGAGAGAGAGAGAGAGAGAGAGAGAGAGAGAGAGAGAGAGAGAGAGAGAGAGAGAGAGAGAGAGAGAGAGAGAGAGAGAGAGAGAGAGAGAGGGGGGGAGAGAGAGAGAGAGAGAGAGAGAGAGAGAGTGAGAGAGAGAGAGAGAGAGAGACAGAGAGAACAAAACAGACAGACAGAGACACATAATTTTTCACCATCAGTTCTTACACTTTCAACACCCATTTCACCACCAAAGACACACGATTCTCAACTCTAAACGCATGTCATATCCGCCAACAAGCATGTGAAAATACTCCCCCTATCAGAAGACACCTCCAAAGGGGCACTTATTGGCACATGTTCTCCTACACGAATATTTTGGTGTTTAGTTTCCTCGAGGAGAGAAATACAGGTGCTCTGTTGCATTGAATTGGTAGATGGATTTATTAATTGTGAAGGAATGCGATTTTGTATGGAAAGAGATATATAGATAGATAGATAGAGAGATGGAGAGAAAGAGAGAGAGAGAAAGAGAGAGAGGGAGAGAGAGAAATAGAGAGAGAGAGAAAGATAGAAGAGAGAGAAGAGAGAGAGAAAGAAAGAATACAGATAAAAAAAATCAATTTTTACCATAGCTCCCTAACTATTTCTCAATGAAATTAGAAGAGTCTCAGTAGTAACAACAACAACAACCTAAACAAACTAAGACCCATTAAAAAAAGGAAAGACCCAGAAATCAAAACAAGGGAAACCGGGCCCGCTCAGCATCCGCGAATATTTCAGGTGCGACGAGTTTTATGAACTGGCAAGAGAGCAGAAGAACCTAAGTTAGTCGTGTGAGTGTGTTTGTTTATGGCTGTATTTTTATAGTTGTTTTTACATGTGTGTGCAGTTGTTTTATGTGTATTTGTTGTTTAAATGTGGTAATATGAAGGTGTGTGTGTGTGTGTGAATGTGTGTGTGTGTGTGTGTGTGTGTGTGTATGTGTGTGTGTGTGTGTATGTAAATATAGACGAAACGAAATATATAAACCCTCCAATATAGACATTAAATCAAATATTCAAAACCAGGACAAGCCGAGCCATATCAGTCCTAAAAGCAAGTTATTCCGTCGCACATGTTGGCAGCCCTGAGTCGGGGAAAATGGACGCTATTTTGGGGTCGCCAATCTCCAAAAATATAGACGATAGAGGGTGTTGAGTCGGGGATTCACATCACTATGTCTCTCTCTCTCTCTCTTATCTCTCTCTTATCTCTCTCTCTCTCTCTCTCTCTCTCTCTCGTTCTTTCTCTGTCCCCCCCCCCTCTCTCTCTCACATTCTCTCACTCTTCTTTTTCTCTCCCTGCTTCTCTCTCTCAAGATATATTACGTAAACACAAAGACTTTGCCTGTAATAGATAAAATTGCAAGGCCTCTCTAGAGTGATATACATGCACTACTATGTCTTATGTATAGCTTTGCCCTAGCTTATTGATTGACAGGGTCACAGTAATATCTGCTTTACCAACAATGTATGTCTCAGAATCTAATATGAACTGTACAAATCATTTAGGCATAGTTCCTATGCCTATTCATGTGTATACAATGTATATAGTATGAATAAACATATCAAAATCAAAATCAATCTCTCTCTCTCTTCTTTTTCTCTCTCTGCCTCTCTCTCTCTCTCTCTTATTTTTTTTTCTCTCTCTTTCTCTCTCTCTGTTTGTTTATCTAATCTGAAAGGGGTGTTGGAAAGCGGTTGAAAATGCGTTAGAAACGGTTAAATTTTTTATTTTTCTTTCCGATCTCCCAGTTTGAACCACGTGCGCAGCAGGTGCTAGGGTAATGATTTGAGTTTCGGATTCCCTTCTCTCTCTGCGTGCTTGTTTATCCGGTCTCAAAGGGTGTTGGAAGCTGTTGGAAAGGAAAGGTTGTCGGAAAGCAGGGATAGAGAGAGAGAAAATATATGTATATATTTGTAAAACTTGGGACCTAGATAGAGAGAGAGAGAGAGAGAGAGAGAGAGAGAAAGAGAGAGAGAGAGAGAGAGAGAGAGAGAGAGAGAGAGAGAGAGAGAGAGAGGGGGGGGGGGGGGGGGAGAGAAAAAAAGAAGAGAGAGAACGAGAGAGAGAGATAGATAGATAGATAGAGAGAGAGAGAGAGAGACGAGAGAAAGTGAGAGAGAGAGGCAGATAGAGAAAAAGAAGAGAGAGAAGGGGAGGGATTAATATAAGAAATACCTTAACCATGATAGCATGGCCATTAGCAGATGCCATACATAAACACCGAAATAGGAGGTAAGGGGGGGGGGGGGGAGAAGACGGGGAAGGGGGGCGGTCCCAGGTGTCAGGGTAAAGGACAGAGTTGTGAAAATGATTGAATTCACAACTGGTATCTTTCGCTCACTCCCTAACTCTCTTTCTCTTTCTCTTCTCGTCTCTCTGTTGGTCTATTTTATTTCTTCTTCTCGTTTCGTAAGCTATTTCTACTTAAAACAAAGCACGAAAACAAACACACACCCACACACACACACTCACATTCACACACACACAAACACGGGCAAGCGCGAACACAGACACACACATGCACACACATACACACACACACACACACACACGAACAAACACACACGCACAAACACACTCGCACACACACACACACAAACACACGCACACACACACACAAATACGGGCGCACGCGAAGACACAAAGAAACATGTGAGACAACAAAGGCGATTCTGGTTCTAAAATTAACCTTTTCCTCAATCCCCGTCTCCTCTCGCCCTATTTCCGCCCCTTCACCATCTTCTTCCTCCTCCTCCTTTACTCCTCTTCTACTTCTTTTTTTTCTTCTCCTTCCTCCTGCTCTTTCTCCTCCCTCACTTCTTCTTCCACCTCCTCCTCCTCTTTCTCCTTCTCCTCCACCACCACCTCCACCCGACGGACCTAGAAAGCTAAAGATAGATAGATAATTAGAGAGAGAGAGAGAGATAGAGAGAGAGAGGGAGGGAGAGAGAGAGAGATAGAGAGAGAGAGAGAGAGAAGAAAGAAAGAGAGAGAGAGAAAGATAATAGAAAGAGAAGGAGAAATATAGATAGAAAACAACCAAGAGAGAGAGAGAGAGAGAGAGAAGAAAGAGAAAGAAAGAGAGAAATACAAACTGAGAGAGAGAGAAAGAGAGAGAGAGATACGAACTGAGAGAGAGAAAGATAAAGAGAAAGAAAATGAGAAATATAGAGAGAAAGAAGATGAGAAATATACAGAGAAAATAACCGAGCGAGAGAGAGAGAGAGGCTGTTCTGTCTAAGTAAAAGATTACCTAATGGCCTCTTGTGGAACCACTTCCCTGATACTCTTAAGTGGCGTTGAAGTGTTTTACGATAGGCACTTAATATTTTCCTATTTTCCTGACTTCTGGTAATGCTTGACTATTGTAACATCTTGTATTTTGGAATCGTAGCTGAGATTAATTCTTATATTGACTGATAAAAAAATAAGAACTAGACCAGTGGTGGCGGTTACAATACTGATTTTTTTAATTGTCATCACCATTATGGGACTAATAATGATAGTGGTAATAGTAGTATGTATTTTTAGTAGCTGGAATATGGAGTACAGAAAGAGTAGGGAAGAATGTAAGAATAGAGGAAATTACAGAAAGACGACAAATCTTTAATACTGTTATCATTATATGATATGTATATATATATATATATATATATATATATATATATATATATATATATATATATATATTTACATATTTTCATTCTCCGTGTTGTTGTACTCGTTGATGTAATTAACATTATCATTATTATTAATAGCTTTATCATTATCATTCTCATTACCATTGTTATATGTATTATAATCATTATTATCATTATTAGTTCATTATCATCATCATTATTACCATTATTAGCAGTTGTATCAACATTATCACTAATACTATCATAATTTTCATCATTGCCAGTATCATCCTTATCATAATTTTATCATCCTTGTCACTATCATCATCCTTCTCATCACTCTTCTCCTCCCCCTCATCCCCCTCCCACAGGCGGAGTCTTCGACGAGAAGGACAAACTCCTAGAACTGGCCTTCCGCCACGCCGTCGAACTCATAAACAACGACCTCTCGACGCTACCGCACTCGACCCTCGTGGCTCAGCCGGTGTGGCTCCCCGCCGACGACTCCTACAGGGCGGCCAGGGATGGTAAGGCGGGAATGGGGTGGTTGGGTGGTTAGGTGGTTAGGTGGTTGGTTGGGTGGTTAAGTGATTGTTTAGTTGACTTGTGATTTGTAAGAGCACCATGATGGTAATATATATATATATATATATATATATATATATATATATATATATATATATATATATGACTTGCAAAACACTCTTCCGTGTTGATAAATGGCAGATAAACCCACTATACACAAAATACCACAGTTTTTAATAAATCTATTTTGTGTATAGTGGGTTTATCTGCCATATATATATATATATATATATATATATATATATATATATATATATATATATATATATATATATTGTCTTGTAAGCACTTTTACGTGAAAATTTCTGACTGATTGTGATAAGCATTTGTAGGTGGGTTGACCATGGCCCAGGAAACGAGATAGAAAATGGATCTACTCGGGAATTCATTTTCTTTATTGAGGTGAAGAAGACCTGTATTTTTAAATCAGATTTATAAGGTATTGGAGTATATCTTTGCTCTTGGTATACTTTCTAGTTTGTACTATTTTGATATAATATTAATGTATATTTTAAAGTTATTGCTCCAACTAAAAAAAAATAATTTTGTTATTGTTTGCCACTGATAAAAATTGAGTAGATGGCTGCTAAGATGTATGCATTCGTTTCATTTTCATGTCATAAATATTTTCCCTTTATGTTCATACAGACTTACATTTTTTTAATCAACATAAGCGTTTCTACTTCATTTTTCGTACTTACTATGTCTCTCCATACTTTTGACTCTCTCCATCATCACATTTACACTCTACATCTGAGCACATGCCCCCCCTTTAAAGGCGCTGTCACACAAGCACTTTATCGTCAATTTTCTGAAAAATTGTCAGTTTTTGAGCAAATTGTCGTTTTTCTAGTCAGACGATAATTCCGAGTTCGTATTTGTTTTAATTCTTAATTATAAACAAATCTAATGAAATTGACTCTTCTTATATATATAATGAAATTAACAGACAGAAATATGCAAATCTAAATTTTATTTCCATAAATAACATTTGTTTTAAAGGCTCGATTTGATTGTTTACATCCGTCAGCCGCAGAGCGCGCCATTTTTCCTCCAGCTTTGAAACACCATGGACTGTGCCAATTCTCTTACATGGACACACGCCCTTCGGAGGAATATTTTATAGAGACTCTTTTCTTGCATTATCTTGTTACTCTCATCATCTGCTAAAACAAAGTCTAGCATCGCCGCGCACTGTCGCTTGCTCGACGCCATTGTTTACAACTGCGAGGCGAGTATCACGTGACTGAGCCAATGGATGACTCCTGCCGGTAAAGCGCTAGTGTAATAACTGCGCGCCTCCAAAAAGTTAACAGGTTTTTGGAAAATTTACGATAAAAAACACAAAAAAACGACGGTAAATATGCTAGTGTGACAGCGCCTTTACCCTTCCCCCTTTTCCAGTATGCGACATTCTGCTCTCTCCCGTGGCCGCCATCTTCGGGCCACAGCTGGAGAAGACGGCCAACCACGTCCAGTCCATTTGCGACGCCATGGAGATCCCGCACATCGAGACGCGCTGGGACTACAAGCTGACGAGGGACGCGTACTCCATCAACTTGTACCCGTATCCACCGTCGCTCAGTGAGGTATGGTGGAGGAGATAGTGTCGGTGATAGTGGCGGTTTCTTTCGTGAGGGTGATGTCGAGGAGGTGACATTGTCAATATATTTTGTATATGTGTATATATATATGTGTATGTAGGACTTACGCTAGTCAATGCTCCTCCCCGCTCCTTCCGTTCCTCCCTCCCTCCCTCCCTTCCTCACCGTAAGCCCCCCATAACCCTTTACCATTTGCCTTCATCATAACTTACCCTTCGACAACCACTTCGCCACCCGTAGGCCTACCGGAAAATCCTCCTGACGCTGAAGTGGAAGGAATTCGTCATCCTCTACGACACCAACGACGCCCTGGTGAGAGTGCAGAACCTACTGCGAGAGAACTCCTTTTCAATCACCGTCCGCCAGCTGGAAGGAGATGATTATAGGTAAGGTGGTGGAGTGGGGGTGGAGTTATGGTGGTGAGAGTGATGTGAAAGGTATGTGGAGGAGTGGTGGGGGTGGTGGAGAGAGTGATGTGAAAGGTATGTGGAGGAGTGGTGGTGGAGAGAGTGATGTGAAAGGTATGTGGAGTGGTGGGAAAGGGTGGGAAGTGATGTGAAGTGGTGGGAAAGGGTGGAAAGTGATGTGGAGTGGTGGAAAAGGGTGGAGAGGGATGTGGAGTGGTGGAGAGGGATGTGGAGTGATTGAGAGTGATCTTGGAGTGCTGTAAAAGTGATGTAGAGCGGTGGAAACTTTTTAAAAGTGATATGAAGTGGTGGAAAGAAGTGAAAAGTGATATAAAATGAAGGAAAGGAATGTGAAGTGATGTGAAGTGATGTATACAGATGTGGCGCGATGTAAAGTAATATAGAGAGCAACCAAAGAAGAAAAAAAAAATGAAGCTAACATAAGCTGAAACAATAACGACGATAATAATGCGACTTGTACGCAATATGTCAACCTTCTCACTGACTTCCCTTCCCTTCTTTCCAGACCACTGCTGAAGGAGATTCTCAGAAGTCAGCAAAAGCGCATTGTTCTTGACGTCCACAGCAACCTGATTTACACGGTGCTGCAGCAGGCGGCGCAGATCGGTCTCATGGGCGAATATTATAATTATTTCATCACTTCTCTGGTGAGTTTGTGGTGGTGGTGTTGTTATTGTTGTTGTTGTTTTAATTGTTTTTTTTTTGTGTTTGATTATATGGATTTTATTTTTTTTATTATTATTTTTTTCGTAATGATGTGCCTGTGTGTGTGTGTGTTTGTGTGTGTGTATGTGTGTGTGTGTGTGTTTGAGTGCGTGTGTGTGTTCTATTCACACATTCTATCTATCTATATCCTATCTATCCATGTATTCCATCCATCTATTTCATATCTCCCCATTTATATCGATTTATCCGCTCCCTCTCCCTCCGTCAGGACTTCAACCAAGTGAACCTGGAAGAGTTCAAGTACTCGGGCACGAACATCACCGGCATACAGCTGATCGAACCCCGGAACCTACAGCACATCGTCGAGGACTGGAAATTCAGCGAGAGGAGGTTTGGTCGGATTCTCACGCCAGATCTCCTGAAAGTCACGGTGAGGAATGAGGAGGGATGAGAAGGATGTTTTATTTTTTTTTTTTTTGGGGGGGAGGGGGGGTGGAGACGGAAGGAGGATGTGGAGGACACCTCTGGGAAAGAGTTTTAATTAAGACTTTTTGACACATGTTTGGCATGGAATTTGCAAGACTTATTTTTTTTAGACTTTTGGTGGGCTATGAAGAACTTTTGAAAGATATCATGGCGGACTTCTAAAACAGCGAGAAAACCGTTTTTGACAGTTATTGGTACTTGAGAAATTATTCCAAAACCATATCTCTCACTTCAATTGAAATGTGGAGAAATATATCTATCGGGCTCGAGAGAAAATATTACCTCATTGGAAAGCAGTTCAGACATTAAAACAAGTCCAAATTTTCTCACATCCATCCTCCCCCTCATCGAACCCCCTCACCCACCCCCACACAGACCGAGGCAGCCCTTATGTACGACGCCGTGTCCCTGTTCGCCAAGAGCCTGGATTACCTCAGCAGTTCCCACGACGTCGACATCCAGAAAGTGTACTGCGAGGGGGACAAGACGTGGCAGCATGGCAACTCCCTCGTAAACTACATGAGGCGGGTAGGTTCAGTATGTATTTTCTTTTTCTTTCTTTCTTTTGTTTAAGTACTTTTCTTATTTTTATACTTATGTCTATGTCTCTGTTAAATGCTCACTGAGTATTGCACTGTGCAATGTAATATGACATATATTCATACGGTGTTCGCATATTTGTATTTGTTTTTATATGTCCGATATAACAGTCTGATGATTCTCCCTCCTATCCCTGCCCATACTCCCTGCCCCTACTCCCCACTCCTACTACTTCTACTCCTACTCCTACTCCTACTTCTACTCTTACTTCTACTCCTACTCCACAGTACGGCTCCACCCCCCCTGTCAGTGGCTACAGAATGGAGCGGAACTACAGCTCCTACAGCGGACCTGTAATCGGTCAGACGGGAATGGTGAAGTTCGACCCCAACGGCTTCCGCTCCGACTTCGAACTCGACATCTTGGAGATGGACCAGAACGAGACACTCAAGAAGGTTGGTTTGGTCGAGGTTTTGGGGGTTACTGGCCGAGGCTGACATTTTTTTAAAACCTCAGTGGTTGTAGGAGTTTAAGGAAGTTTTTTCTTTTTTCTTTTTATTTCATAAGGTATTAAGGTCTTGAAAGTACTGCCAGTATCTAGGGGTCCCACTTTTACGCCCGAATCCCTCGTCCTTTGTCACTGCTATGGTCATCGTGCAGATACGACCATCGTGAGGTGCGAAGGACAGTGATTACGATGTCGTAATATTTACTTACTCATTTATTTGTAAACTTTCCTTCGTCTACTCCTACTTCTACTCCAGACGAAGAACTTGATAATTTATTTGTAAACTTTCCTTCGTCTACTATCCCCCAGACGAAGAACTTGATAATCGCTCCAATAATATTTCGTGAAAATACGACTCGGGGTGAAAAAGGTCGAGGGATGCAGCTGAATGCCTCTCCAAAGACGTTACTTGCCTACTGTTTATTCTTAAAATTTATCTCTCTATCTTCACTTCCTTTTTGTATTTTTTCTCTCTCTCTCTCTCCCATTCTCAAGGTGGGTTCTTGGAGCCTTAGCGGAGAGGTGAACTACACCAAGTCTTGGGCCGACACGAAGGGCGCCGTGGAGAAGAACCTCAAGAATAAGACGCTTATCGTCATGGTTGCTACGGTGAGGTCGCTTGAATAATAATAAAAAAGGAATAATAATGATAATAATAATAATAATAATAAGAAGAATGGGTAGATGCGTAAACCATTACGAACCACTAGAAGCAGTATCATTATCATTCTTATTATGATTCTCATTATAATCAATATCATCACGACTGCCTCTCCCTCCACCAGGCCGACCCCTACGTGATGATGCCGGAACCCACGGAATTGAATCCTTTAGTGGGCAATGACCGGTTCGAGGGCTTCTGCATCGACCTGATCCACGAGGTCTCGCTCATCCGGGGTTTCAACTACACCTTCAAGCTCGTTCCCGACGGCTCGTACGGAAGTCGCGACCAAGTTACGGGCGAATGGAACGGAATCGTGCGCCAGCTTATGGATCATGTGGGTTGCAGGGGGAATTGCAGGGGTTGTAGAGGGGTTGTGGGGGGTTGTGGGGGGTCGGAGGTTCTTGTTCTTTGATTCTTCGATGTTCTTGGATTCTCTGGTGAATCTTCATACCGAAGCATCGAACGAACGAAGCCCATATATTGTTTTCATTTATAATTCTGACTTTACCGTGGCTGTTTTTTCTCTCTAACCTTCACTTGTATATATTAAATTGTCTTGTACGTCCATACTTCCAATATCCATTTAAAAAAATACTAAAATAATTACTTTTATCCGATTAGAAAGCAGATTTGGGGATCGTCGACTTCACGATCACGTATGAACGCGAGGAGGCCGTCGACTTCAGTATGCCTTTCATGAACCTTGGTAAATAATTATTCCTTTGTTTTTTATTTACTAGGATAAAGGAACAACAGATGGTATTAAGACTGAAATTTGCAGTGTTAAGTATTATTATTTCTCTCGTTTGGAATAATGATACCAACAATAACTAACTACAATGATAAAAATAATGGTATTGATGATATTTCTACTACCGTCAGTAATACTATATACTATTTTCATCATCAATTATAATGGAGATGGTGATAGTAATGTTAATACGGATAATAATAAAAACAACAACGCCAGTAACAACAACAAAACATTCCACCAACCCCCCCTAATCCACCCTCACGTCCAGGCATCGATAGTAATAATGGTGATGCTAATAACATTAATAACAATAATACTGATAACAATAATGATGACAATAACCCCCCTCCCCCTCGTCCATCTGCCAGGCATCAGCATCATCTACAAGAAGCCCCAGAAGAAGGCCCCGAGTCTCTTCTCGTTCACGTCGCCCTTCTCTCCCGACGTCTGGCTCTACATGGCCACAGCCTACCTCGGCGTCTCGGTGCTGCTCTTCATCCTTGCAAGGTCAGATGATGAGTTAGGAGGGAGAGGTGTTGCTTTTTGTTGTTGTTGTGGCTGTTGTTGTTGTTGTTGTCTTTGTTGTTGCTGTTCTGGTTGTGGTTGTAGATGTCTTTGTAGGTGTGATTGTTGTTTTTGTGGTAATTGTTGTTGCAAGGTCTCCATGAGCACTTGTTGTAGTTGTGGTTGTTGTTGTAACTGGGGTTGTTTTGTTGTGGTTGTTGCAAGGTCAGACTTTTGTTTGTATTGCTGATGTTTACTATTGAAGTTTTTGCAAAGTCAGATAAAGATTTCTTTATGAATAGTTTCAATTGTCATTTGAGGTCTTTATGAGTTGTTTTTTTTTATATTGCAGAGGATAACCTCATGTTGATTTGGCATCAATGTTATATGTTGCATGGGATGGGGTCATGTTGATAGGATGCTTATATGCTGCATGGGAGGGGATAATACCGAGATAATATTTATATCGTGAGTTGATACCATGTTTTTATATTGTAGGCTTATATTAATTGGGTGCTGATATATTGGTGAACCAAATGGTGATAGGATACTCACAAGTTGCAAGGGATGGGTTCATATTGATATTTATGATGATCACGATGCAGAGGACTGAATTATGTTAATGTGTTGCAAGGCTATGTGTCTGTCCTCATAGTGTAGAAGGATTATGTGTCGAAGATTGGATAGGTAGGATATCTGGATGTGCTGAGTATCCTTTAAAGAGGTTAGTAGGAAGAAGGTGGATTTTGAAAGGGGGAGTTGTGTGGTTACGTTTATATATATATATATATATATATATATATATATATATATATATATATATATATGTATGTATGTATGTATATATGTATATATATATGTATATATATATATATATATATATATATATATATATATATATATATATATGTTGTTATAGTAGGTACGTGTGTATGCTCATTCTTCAACATTTACCTGTGATTAAGTATATCATATATAGTGATTTAGAAATATAACATTATTCTATCGAATCTTTCCTTTTTTTTAGAAAGCAAAAAAAAAAAAAAAAAAAAAAAAAAATCAAAATTTTTATATATATATATATATATATATATATATATATATATATATGGGTGTATATATATATATATATATATATATATATATATATATATATATATATATATATATATACACACACATATATACATATATATATATATATATATATATATATATATATATATATACACATATATATATGTACATATATATATATATATATATATATATATATATATATATATACATATGTACATATATATATATATATATATATATATATATATATATATATATATGTATATATATATATATATATATATATATATATATATATATATATATATATATTATATATATATATGGACATGGATATATATATGACTATAAACATAAGCTTAGTGCCTAACTGAACTTCTTTTACAGGAACATCCAAAGCTATTCTTTGATCTCACAACGCAGATAGATATAAAGAAACACATACTTGAACCTCCATCATAACTTAACCACAATCAAATCAATCACTTCTTAAGGGTGATCTAGCTATTCGGAGAGAGAGGAAGACAAAAAAAAAAAAAAAAAAAAAAAAAAAAAAAAAAAAAATCTTAAAATAATTCCTAGTCCCGAGCAACCAGGTCAGCCAGCCAGTCTAGTCTGTGTGTCTGACCTCCCTTCACCTCGTACAGGATGGCGCCGGAGGAATGGGATTGTCCGTATCCTTGCATTCAGGACCCGGATGAGCTCGAGAACTCTTTTACACTTCCCAATTCCTTATGGTTCATTATTGGCACTTTTCTGTGCCAGGGCGCCGACATTGCTCCCAAGTATGGAAGAAGAGATTGGTTTTGATCCTTATTATTATTATTATTATTTACTTTAATTTCCTTCCGAGCACGTTCGTAGGGGGCGTGTCCAGGAAATAAGTAATAATTTCTGATTTGATGAACACTAAACTATCTTGTTTTTTTTCTACTTTAATTTTCGCAAATGAGATATATATTTTCTTTTTTGGTTGGTACAAAGACAAGTCTCTTAAATGAATGATAAAAAACGCTTTCAATGATAAAAAATTCCTTTCAATTGGCACAGATACATTCCATTTTTGAATTGACACACACACACACACACACAAAAAAATCTGTAATTGTCTCCCCCCCCCAAAAAAAAAAAAAAAAAAAAAAATCTATACAAAAATTACCCCCGATTCAAAATAAAAAAATAATTTTATTTTTATAAAAAGGATATAGATATACTGTATATAAAAGACCCTCGTTATCATAAGACATATATATATATGCATAAAGATACTGCAAAAAAGAAAAAAGATTAAAAAATCCACAGAAATGAATTCAAAATCTGGACACGCCCTGAACCCGATCAAACAGCTATGTCGGAGTCAATGAACCGATTTTCTTCTTTGATTTTCCTCTTGTTCTTATTATGACAGCGGAGGAAAATGTTCCCCCTTAGGCCATAACTGAGCCTATGGTCTGGCTTTTCTATAGGTTGTTGTCTTTTATTGATTTAATTTATAGATTTGATTTTCTCTTTTTTTTCTTCTCTCTCTCTATGTATTTTATTTATTCTAGTAGCTGTTAATTTTATTTCTAAGCTTCGTGACGTTATGCTGTGAAGTTGCTGTCTATTAGTTGTTGTTTCTTTCTAATTTGATTATTATTTTTTATTTAGCTTAATATCTATTTATTTAGTTTTTTTTCAGTGTTGGCTGATGTCCATTTTATTTAGAGCTTTATAGATGTTAACCATTAAAATTCGTCACTACCAAAGTATAAATTCTAGTCCCTATCCCTTTATGTTAGATGATTTATATCGCTGCAGCAAAGCGAAACAAACAAACAAACAAGCAAACAAATGAAAAGATACAAATCGGTAAGGTTATTAGATAATCTTTATTTTGTTTCTATTTTCTTGTTTTCGTTTGTATCTGTAAGTTATGTGGCTTTTCTCATTCCTAATTTCGATTGGGAGTCGAATAAAAAAAATGGAAAAAAACAGAAAAAAACAAGTGAAAAAATAAATAAAATGAAACGTGAAGTGAACGAAGCTATAGCGTCGAATCGAAAAAAAAATCAGAAAAACAAATTAAGAAATTTTTTTAATGAAACGGTTTTTTTCGCATGGGATTTTCTCACTCGTTTTTTGTTTTGTTTTTTCATGGCAATCATTCTCTCACAGAGGACGTAGGTCTGTTTGTAATAGACCAATTATTATTCCTTAGATTCTCTGATTTCTCTATCAACAGTTTTTTTTTTTTTTCTCCACTTTGATTTTTTTTTTTCAATATTTTTATGCCATTTTGCGAAGTCCCAGAAACCGCATCGAGTCCTGAAGGCGGGAAACTCGAAATATTCCCCGATTGAATTATAATTACACCCTCTTTATTCTGTATTATATCACGACATTAATACAAATATTAATATTCTGTAATTGGAACAACACAGCTCGACTTTTTTTTCCTTTAATTCTTCAATCGCCCCCCCCCAAAAAAAAAAAAAAAAAAAAAAAAAGAAAGACGGATAAAAAAAAACGCAATTGGTACAAAATAAAAACGTATTATCGATGCCAGTGCGATATGCCACGCCGTTGATACGATAACAGTACGATTAGACACAAAACCATTATCAGTATACTCTGCAATAGTTGCTTTGACACTGACAGTATATACTGCGATCAGCTGTTGTGATTATCCAAGGAAACCGTCAGGATCTTTGTACGATTTCACTGCAATTTCACTGGTCACGTGGATGCCTATTGGTGCGTGGCCTTCTTGATTAAGCACTGCCAGCGCATAAATCATGGGTCGTGTCATTGTCATGGGGGGGGGGGGGGGCATTCGCAACGTGCCGTGGTCTCGTCTCCCACAGTCATGGCTATTTTTTTTCTTTCGAAATTCGACTGGTTCACGAACCACCACAATGCTTAATATGTATGACCATAACGACGTTGCTAAGGGGCGGTTCACAATTTTTGAAATTTTCACAAGTTTACTAAATATACTTTTTTTTTTTTAGCCCTTTCTCTCCCCCTCCCCCCCCCTCAAAAAGCGTTTTGTTTTTTGTGTTTAAATCATACTGGACGTATTTTAAAAACGATACATTTTTTATTTTGAAAAGCTTATACTTGCCCCCCCCCCCCCACCTCCCCAGCGTCCGGTCTGTACTCTTGTGAAAATATTGAAAATTGTGAACCACCCTTAATTAAAACAAATGACAAGCACGCGAAACACAATTTTCTTTTCCTTTTTTTCTTTTTCAAAACTTTCGTCACAAATAACCCACTTAAGCGACTTTTTAAGGACTTTCCCAACAATATTTGCAACAACCCCGAGACTTCTCATTTACCCGCTGGTGGGCGTGAATCGGGGCGAAGATCTTGAAATTCGGAGAGAAAAAAGTTTTGAAAATATATTTTCTCAATCTTATAGCACGGCATTACTAAAAAGTTTTTGAACGTGAGGTTAATATATCTGGAATTTCGTCTCCGTTTATCTGCCTTTTAGATATCTGTGCCTGTCTCTGTTGCTGTATTTTTTTTTTCTTTATTCTTTCTCATTCTCTCTTTATCTGTTGGTTTATCTATCTATCTGCCATTCCAATTCTGCAGCTATCAGCCAGTGTTTTTTTATGTCTTTTTTCTTACCCTCTCTCTTACTCTCTCTCTCTCTCTCTCTTACTATCTCTCTCTCTCTTACTATCTCTTACTCTCTCTTTCTCTCTCCCTCTCTCTGCCTGCCTCTCTCTCTCTCTCTCTCTCTCTCTCTCTCTCTCTCTCTCTCTCTCTCTCTCTCTCTCTCTCTCTCTCTCGCTCTATCTCACCTTCTCCCTCTTTCGCTCCCTCCCTCCCCACTCCCCCCCTCCCATTTCCTCTCGCTCTCTCTCACACAAACAGGTATCTTCATGATATAATGAAGGTTTTAGTTCAACATGTCTATTAAATATCTATAATTATACATACGTAAATCCATTATCACATGTGGTTAATTAGATATTCACAGTTAATTCATAATCCAAATGGGTCTTATACCTCATGTGTTAATTACTTTGATATCCACGAATGTACTGTACAGTGCTTCGTGCTTAAATATGTGCAACCAGTTAAATATGTGTATGATATATCTTACTGATAATGAAGTTAGCCTTAATTGTTACATAATAATTATTATTATTGTTATCATCATTTTTCTTATAGTGATTATTATTATTATTATTATTATTATTATTATTATTATTATTATCATTAGTATCATTGTTATTATGTTTATCATTATCATTACCTTTACTGTTATTATCATTATTATTATTGTAATTCTTACCGTCATTCTAATTATTGTTTTTAGCATCATTATTATGATTTTATGATTCCTTTTATGTCATCATAAGCATTCCAGATTTAATTAATCAATTTTTTGACTAATGGTGAAAAAAAAACTAAAATACAGAGAAAAGGATAAAATAAAACGATAACAAGACTGACTAAAACTGCAGAGAGAAAAAAAAAGAAAGAAGAAAAAAACAAAAACAAAACAAAATACAAGAGAGAAGAAATGGATTAAAAAAAGAAAAAAGGTTTACGACACTCACCACGCTACGTCGACCGCCATGACAGGGAACCGACACTCGAGAATATCTTGTCACTGACTATTCTTCTTTCTCTCAGAATGTCTCCTGAGGAATGGACGAACCCCTACCCTTGTGTGGAGGAACCAGAAGAGTTAGAAAACTGTTTCAACCTCGTAAACTCATTGTGGTTTATAATCGCTACGTTCTTATGCCAAGGTGCCGACATAGCTCCTAGGTAGGATACGTATAAAGAAGAAGAAAAACAAAAAAAAACAAATGAGAATCGAAAGCTTGGGGTGTGCACTTTTTGGATTCTTTTTTTTTTCTCTCTCTCTCTATTTATCTTCTTCTGTGTGCTTTTGATGTACACTATCAAATTGTTCGAGGTTAGAAATTTGTGCAAACGTCGTCTTCGTGTTGTCGCCAACGGATATGCGTTTGAAAAATTAAAAATGAATATGTCTCAAGCGTGAACGTTTGTGCTTGCCTATGATGGTTGCTTGGGAATACCCCTTTTAATCAATAATGGAATTCTATGATATATCTACCACTGAGCATTACTCTATCTTTATTATCTGGAATAGTAAGTCGTTTTTACATATATATATACACATTTTCCCAGCAAGAGGATATATTGTTCATATCATTAGAATTCCTTTATTGTTATGATCCTTTATCGCAAACCTAAAACCACGTGTATGGCAACCTACTTATTTTTCTTTTAATTGAAAGATCCAGTACCTGCCTGACCCCCCGTGATCAACGCCTTTACCTCGTGATATGTTATTCAGTGACCATCATCGATCGGGAAATAATGTTGAGGATTTTCAATGTGGTGTGACGTCATGCCTATGTCACCGCTACTGTCACGTGACAAAACGTTGAAAATCTTTCAATTGTCAATAAGCAATAGAACAATAAATGAGAGAACCTAATTGATGTCAATAATGAATAGCTTTAAAATGTATTTTTTTCCGATTTCGATTTTAGATTCTCAAAAATTCGTACATGAAATATAAAAAAAAACATTAATTCCTACCCGATAATGGTTCACTCTGCTTTCCTTCCCTACAGTGATTAAATATATATATTTTTTCACCTACAAGGACCCGCTATCACACGGCGGTACTAATTATTTTGATCTTAACGTCTGCATCTATTTCAGAGTTTTGACACCCTAAAATTACTGCTCATTTATCAGATATATTATTATTTTTTTATTCTATAAAGGGGATAGGCCTGTGTTTGCTTTATCTAATGCTTGCATGAGACCGTGGATTTGCTTACAGTGATGAAATGGAATTAATTCACGAAAAATACGATTTAATTGATGCATTCAATGGTACTAATGTTTATATTGTTTTTTTGTGTGTTGGTACTGTTTAAAAACATAATGTTTCATTGCTTAAAAAAAAAAAGAAAAAGAAAAAAAAAAAAAAAAAATTATATATATATATATATATATATATATATATATATATATATATATATATATATATATATATTGGAGGTTTGGGAAATCCTGCAAGCAAATTGCTTATTCTGATTTCGCTTTG
>BOPN01004652.1:64818-79818 GCA_017312705.2 Penaeus japonicus
GTGAGAAAGTGAGGGAGGGTGAGAAAGTGAGGGAAGGTGGGAGGGAGAGGGAGGGAGAGGGAGTGAGAGAGAGAGAGAGAGAGAGAGAGAGGGAGAGAGAGAGAGAGAGAGAGAGAGAGAGAGAGAGAGAGAGAGAGAGAGAGAGAGAGAGAGAGAGAGAGGGAAAGAGAGAAAGAAAGAAAGACAGAGAGAAAGAGAGTAAACATGAAAACAGCATTATAGAAAAGTTGTTTAAAAAAGGGTGAAAAACACAAAAGCAAGGAAACCAGGAAAACTCTTTTGAGAAGAAAACTGTCGGTTGTTTTAAAGAATAATAATAATTATAATAAAAAAAAAGCATAGATACGAAAATGTACATGTAAACAATTTTGTACCCATGGTTTTCGTTTGGTAATCAAACGTAAAGAAAGATGTGTATGGTAATAATTTCGAAAAAAAAAAAAAAAATATTATTTCGTTTATTCATGGACACACCATATGGGAACTGGAAAGAAATGAATTGTAAAAAAAAAGGAGAAAACAGAGAATAAAAATCTTCAACCTTCATAAGAGGTAAGTATTTTTTTTAAAGTACAAACAGAAGTATGAATATCAATGATAAGGACATTTTATTCGTATTGAATAGCAAATTTAGGTAAACTGGTAAAATTAACAAGAGGATTAAAATGCTGTATTTGGAGAAAAGAGAATGAGAGAGAGATGGAAAAAGTGAGAGAGAGAGAGGGGGAAAGAGAGAGGGAAAGAGAGAGAGAGAGAGAGAGAGAGAGAGAGAGAGAGAGAGAGAGAGAGAGAGAGAGAGAGAGAGAGAGAGAGAGAGAGAGAGAGAGAGAGAGAGAGAGAGAGAGAGAGAGAGAGAGAGAGAGAGAGAGAGAGAGAGAGAGAGAGAGAGACCAGAGAGAGAGAGAGACCAGAGATCCAGTGTTACATTTCAAAACTTCAACCAAAGGGCATCACTTTTATGAGATCTAATAACAGAATAACACACTTGTTATGAAGAAAGAATAATGAAAGATGATAAATACGATTATATGGGTGACTTTGGACGTGTGTTTTTTTTAATAAGGAATGAAAAAAAAAATAAAAAAATAATAATAATAACAGAGACAGAAAACAGTTGAATTAAATACCGTCTTTTTGGGTTACGTCAATGGTTCCAAATTTCTTACATTCGTAACCCCAATGTAACCTCAGCAACTCTCTTTCCAAATCAATCGTTTAAACAATATTCTAACGTATGTAATATATGAAAAAAAAAAAAAAATGTATTCCACCAGTATGATATTAATGTTTATTCAAAGAGCCAAGAGGGTACTAGCGTATCAACTTTCAGGTTAGAGATCGCTGGGTTAAAACCAAAGCGAGCGCGTTGTTAAAATTAAGCGGGAAAAATAAGCTTAATTACGCTGAAGAAAAAGAAAATGCATTGATGAATAAACGTTCTCTATTACTGCTTTTAATTCCCTCGATCCACTGTTATTGTTATACACTTATTATATCAGTGGGTCAGGACAATTTTTTTTTTTTTTTTTTTTTTTTTTTTTTTTTTTTTTTTTTTTTTTTTTTACAAAACAAAATCCAGGAGTGCCAACTGGAGTGGAAATCTAACTTTCTCTTCTTATAGTATAATACATAAAAATAGCCGATGGAAATATAACTTTTTATATAATACGAAAAATATAACAACGGAAAATATAATACCTGACACCTCTTATTATATATTTCAAGAAACTCTGATGATTTACTAGATAAAAAAAACGATTGTTTCGTGATAAACAAAAACTTGACATTAACTTTTTTGTATTGTTTAGTGTATTAGACTTGGTAAAAAAATAAATAAATAACAGCTAACTAGAACTGTAAGTAGATGCTATCAAACAAAGTGTAAGTAGATGCTACCATACAAGTCGTAAGTAGATGCTACCAGACAAATAATAAGTAGAAGCTACCATACAAATCGTAAGTAGAAGCTACCAAACAAATCGTAAGTAGAAGCTACCACACAAATCGTAAGTAGAAGCTACCATACAAATCGTAAATAGTTTTGCGTCCTAAAAAAGTACAAAACAAGAACAACACTGAGAAGACACAGCTGGTGGATCTCCTTCTAGAAGATTCGTCTGGACTCCAGGCTCTCCGAAGACAGCTGGGAGGAGGAACAAGAGGGAGAAAGCTGGTCTCAGCCTCGATTTTTATCCCCCCCCCCCACCTTCCTTCTCCTTTTCCTCTTCTCTCTTTTTCATTTCTTGTTTCTCTCTCTCTCTTTCTCTTTCTTTCTTTCTCTCTCCTTCTCTCTCTCTCTTTCTCTTTCTCTTTCTCTCTTTCTCTCTCTCTCTCTCTCTTCTTTCCTTCATCACTCATCGTTTCAACACGTGTTTCTTACTTATTATCAATTACTCCTACTTCAATCTTTATCATCTGTGCTCCGTTACTCCCTGTTTATCCTCGCTCACTTCATTTCTGCAAGACGAGTCTCGACTGCATGTTGCAAGTGCATGTTTACGCTGCAATAAAGCTATTAACATTATGCAATATGAATGCTTTTACTAATGGCTACTTATTTCACATGTGAAATATCTATATATATATGTATTTTTTCCTCTCGTATCCCCCCTTCCTCCCAAAACCTAAAAATAATTCAGTGTCTGATTTTTTTTTTCTTGTTCGGTTTTCGAATGTCACTGCCATTTTCGTGCCTATTTACGCCTACTGTTTATGTTTTTATTTTTATTTTTATTTATTTCTTTTTATCGGGAATGACATTGGCGACCGGAGTCCTACATTCTTTTTCCAGAAGATTTTATAGCGTTATTTTTTTATTTTTATTTTTTTTGTGACTATCTTTCATCTTTACCTTTTGCATTCTCTCCCTCTCTCTCTCTTTTATTCATGCTCTCTCTTCTTCTGTCTATCTGTCTCTTTTTTTCTTTTCTTTTTCACTCACTATCTCCCTCTTTCGATCTCTCTTTTTCTCTGCCTCTCTTTCTCTCTCTTTCTCACTTCCTAATTCCTAATCTTCTCTGACATTTACTATTCTGCTGTCACTCTCGTGAATATGGCAGTTACCCTTTTTTCGTAAGTGTGGAAATTTTGCCAAACATCCCTGTGACATTTTGCACAGCTTCTTTTCACACTTATTAGCCTGTCCCTTTCACCCTTGTCCGAATCTTGTATGACCCTTGCCAAGATCTCTTCACCCTTCACCCTCAGCGATTCTCCATCAGATTTCTCTCTCACTCTTTCACCGCCTCACTCTCTCACTCTCACCCTTACACTTGTCACATTCTCACCGCCTAACTCTCTCACTCTCACCCTTACACTTGTCACTTGTCACTCTCTCATTCTCACCCTTACACTTGTCACATTCTCACCGCCTCACTCTCTCACTCTCACCCTTACACTTGTCACATGCTCACTCTCTCACTCTCCCCCTTACATTTGTCACATTTTCACCGCCTCACTCTCTCACTCTCACCCTTACACTTTTCACATTCTCACCGCCTCACTCTCTCACTCTCACCCTTACTTTTGTCACATTCTCACCGCCTCACTCTCTCACTCTCACCCTTACACTTTTCACAATCTCACCGCCTCACTCTCTCACTCTCACCCTTACACTTGTCACTTGTCACTCTCTCATTCTCACCCTTACACTTGTCACATTCTCACCGCCTCACTCTCTCACTCTCACCCTTACACTTGCCACATTCTCATCGCCTCACTCTCTCACTGTCAGCCTTACACTTGTCACATTCTCACCGCCTCACTCTCTCACTCTCACCATTACACTTGTCACATTCAACTCCTCACTCTCTCACTCTCACCCTTACACTTGTCACATTCTCACCGCCTCACTCTCACCATTACACTTGTCACATTCTCACCGCCTCACTCTCACCCTTACACTTGCCACATTCTCATCGCCTCACTCTCTCACTGTCAGCCTTACACTTGTCACATTCTCACCGCCTCACTCTCTCACTCTCACCATTACACTTGTCACATTCAACTCCTCACTCTCTCACTCTCACCCTTACACTTGTCACATTCTCACCGCCTCACTCTCACCATTACACTTGTCACATTCTCACCGCCTCACTCTCACCCTTACACTTGCCACATTCTCATCGCCTCACTCTCTCACTGTCAGCCTTACACTTGTCACATTCTCACCGCCTCACTCTCTCACTCTCACCATTACACTTGTCACATTCAACTCCTCACTCTCTCACTCTCACCCTTACACTTGTCACATTCTCACCGCCTCACTCTCACCATTACACTTGTCACATTCTCACCGCCTCACTCTCACCCTTACACTTGCCACATTCTCATCGCCTCACTCTCTCGCATCATGCTTACTTGTCACATTCTCACCGCCTCACTCTCTCACTCTCACCATTACACTTGTCACATTCAACTCCTCACTCTCTCACTCTCACCCTTACACTTGTCACATTTCACCGCCTCACTCTCTCACTCTCACCCTTACACTTGTCACATTCTCACCGCCTCACTCTCTCACTCTCACCCTTACACTTGTCACATTCTCACTCTCTCACTCTCACCCTTACACTTGTCACATTCTCACCGCCTCACTCTCTCACTCTCACCCTTACACTTGTCACATTCTCACCGCCTCACTCTCTCCCTCTCACCCCTACACTTGTCACATTTTCACCGCCTCACTCTCACCCTTACACTTGTCACATTCTCACCGTCTCACTCTCTCACTCTCACCCTTACACTTGTCACATTCTCACCGCCTCACTCTCTCACTCTCACCCTTACACTTGTCACATTCTCACCGCCTCACTCTCACCCTTACACTTATCACATTCTCACACGCTAAACCCCACCACCTGTTCTTGTCTTGCCAACCACTTTAACTCTTTGCTAATTCAATTCACCTTTCACACTCTCACACTCTTTCTCACCCTTCACCCTATCGTCACACCGCCCACCATCTCAATCCCCCATCCCCCACCCCCCTCCCCCCTCGCTCGCTAACCCTCACCAGTATGAAACAAGAATGGATGACAATTACTAGTTCCACAAAGCAAGAAATGTGATGGGCGGTTTTCGTTGCATTGATATAAAGGCAAGAGCAGGGAACGAGTATTCCCCTTTTGCAACAATCCAGATATTACCGAAAATCAACAATTATAGAAATCATTTTTGTAACGGACAGTACCAATAAAGTACCATTAAATTGATTTGGTACGATAATACCATCTAGATAGATTTGGTTCGATAATACCACTGAAATAGATTTGGTACGATAATACCATCCAGAAAGATTTCGTACGAAATAACAAACAGCTTAAATGCAACACTAATAACACCATATCCTGCACACTATGTACCATAATCATATAATCCGGATTTGCATCTCGAAAATCCCCCTCGTAAGGGCTAGATTACAAGAGACTATTACCCCGAGTGGCTACCCTTTCTAACATAGGACCGTAGCCAGGACTCAGACCCGGGCGGTCTGAGTCCCTCTCGGTGCCCAGCTGCACGCGTCACCCACTATACACTACAACGGCCCCTACGCAAAGCACCATATGTGATAGAGCGTGAAATGGTGAGATAGAGATTCGATTCAGCACCAGCATCACCGACCATCGAGGAATCGCTTATCATCACAGAGCTTGCAACAATGCCCATGGCGATACGTGTAGATCATTAGGACACCTAAGGACACCTACTGAATTGAAAGCGAGCGGAGGTACTTCAGAGGGGATTCTTTTTATGAATGATAATAGTAAAATGGAAATTGCGTACATCGTGGTGAAGGAAAATATGATCGGATCGCCAGACAGCTTCAAATCAGTGAAGATCGAAGGAAAATCAATAAGGCAGAAAGCAATCCACAGGTCACGGGCGTCTGTGACATTTCTTGCCTTGTGAACTTATTCATTGTTCATTCATCCTTCTCTACACTTGCCACTATCCTCACCATCTCATCCTTCATCCTCTTACCCTCCCTCACTAGCTCTCCACTCGCTAACCGTAACCAACGCCCCCTGTTGTCTATCTCTCTACCCCTGTGGCGCAGCGCGAGGCGTCTTCGGCCAAGTCTTCGGGCGCCAACGAGCTCGGGTTGTCCAACGTGGGCGGCGTGTTCGTGGTCCTGATCGGTGGCATGGGCATCGCGGCTATCGTGGCCTTATACGAGTTCCTGTGGAATGCCCGCGAACTGGCCACGGACGAGACGGTGAGTTGTAGGGCTGTGTTGGTGGGACTGTGTTGACGGGACTGTGTTGCTGGGACTGTGTTGGCGGGTGGGTTCCTTTGCTTCTTATTTTGAACTTAAAGGTTTAGGGATTTTTTTTTCGGTGATGGCGGATGGATAGATAGCTTGATAGATAGTTAGATATATAGGTAGAGGAATATATTGGTAGATATATGAATAAATATATATATAGGTAGATATGAATAAAAAGAAACAAACCTTGCTTTCTTCCTTACACATGTAACCCCTTTGATAAAAAGAAAAAAATGACCCAGCTCTCTCCCTACCACACCTAACCCTCTTAAAAAGAAAAAAAAACACCTTTAAACAAAAACTACTCTCACACATATTCTAATAAATATGACTCAACTCTCTCCCTTCCACATCTAACCCTCTTAAAAATTATAACCCTAAACTCTCACTCCAACAAATATATATAACCCTGGTCTCTCCCTCCCGCATCTAACCCTCTTAAAAATATATAACCCTGCTCTCTCCCTCTCACATCTAATTCTCTTAAAAAATTATAACCCTAATTTCTCCCTCCAACATCTAACCCTCTTAAGAATATATAACCCTGCTCTCTCCCTCCCGCATCTAACCCTTTTAAATAAATAATAACCCTGCTCTCTCCCTTCAACATCTAACCCTCTTAAAAATATATAACCCTGCTCTCTCCCTCTAACATCTAACTCTCTTAAAGAAATTATAACCCTGCTCTCTTCCTCCCACACCTAACCCTCTTAAAAAGAGAAGGGGAAAAAAGTGCATGTTCTCGCCATCACATATCAAACTCTTTATAAAAGAAAGAAAGAAAGAAAAAAAAAACTCTCACACACATCAAAAATCCTCTAACAAAAATATGACTTAATTTTCTCACTACTATGTCTAACCTCCTCCAAATATGAAAAAAATATCCATACCTCCTCTTTCGACATGTAACGCCCTTAGAGAAATATAATTACCCAGCTCTCTCCCTCACACATCTAACTCCCTTTAAGAAAAAAATAATAACCCGGCTCTCTCCCTCACACATCTAACTCCCTTTAAGAAAAATAATAACCCAGCTCTCTCCCTCACACATCTAACTCCCTTTAAGAAAAAAATAATAACCCGGCTCTCTCCCTCACACATCTAACTCCCTCTAAGAAAAATAATAACCCAGCTCTCTCCCTCACACATCTAACTCTCTCTAAGAAAAAATAATAACCCAGCTCTCTCCCTCACACATCTAACTCCCTCTAAGAAAAATAATAACCCGGCTCTCTCCCTCACACATCTAACTCCCTCTAAGAAAAATAATAACCCAGCTCTCTCCCTCACACATCTAACTCCCTTTAAGAAAAATAATAACCCAGCTCTCTCCCTCACACATCTAACTCCATTTAAGAAAAAAATAATAACCCGGCTCTCTCCCTCACACATCTAACTCCCTTTAAGAAGAAAATAATAACCCGGCTCTCTCCTTCACACATCTAACTCCCTCTAAGAAAAATAATAACCCGGCTCTCTCCCTCACACATCTAACTCCCTTTAAGAAAAATAATAACCCAGCTCTCTCCCTCACACATCTAACTCCCTTTAAGAAAAAAATAATAACCCGGCTCTCTCCCTCACACATCTAACTCCCTTTAAGAAAAATAATAACCCAGCTCTCTCCCTCACACATCTAACTCCCTCTAAGAAAAATAATAACCCAGCTCTCTCCCACCCTCATCAACTCCTTTGAAAAAATATGTAGCTCTCTCCCTCACATCTAGCTCCCCTTTAAGAAAAATAAATAACTGACTCCTCTCCCTCACACATCTAACTCCCTTTGAAAAAAATAATAACCTGGCTCTCTCCCTCACACATCTAACTCCCTCTAAGAAAAATAATAACCCAGCTCTCTCCCTCACACATCTAACTCCCTCTAAGAAAAATAATAACCCAGCTCTCTCCCTCACACATCTAACTCCCTTTGAAAAAAATAATAACCCAGCTCTCCCTCACACATCTAACTCCCTTTAAGAAAAATAATAACCCAGCTCTCTCCTTCACACATCTAACTCCCTTTAAGAAAAATAATAACCTGGCTCTCTCCCTCATACATCTGACTCCCTTAAAAAGAAAAAGAAAAAAAGAATAACCCTGCTCTCTCCCTCTCACATCTAAAATCCTTAAAGAAAGAGAGAAAAGGGAAAAAAATGACCCCGCTCTCTCCCTCCCTCCCGAAGGCCTCCTTCTGCGACGAACTGGGCAGCGAAGTGCGCTTCATCATGAAGTGTTCTGGAAGCACGAAACCCGTGAGGAAGAAAGCTCCTTCGACTCCCGAGGAACCGCTCTTCACCTACGGGTCCTATGGCGCCAACTACGGATACTCGGATAGGAAATAAAATGGCGGTCTTTGGCGGATTTTTTGTTTTAAATATATTCATCATTATTATTATTATCATTATTATTATTATTATTATTATTATTATTATTATTATTATTATTATTATTATTATTATTATTATTATTATTATTATTATTATTATTATTATCATTATTGTTATTATTATTATTATTATTTATTTATTTATTTATTTATTTAATTTTATTTATTTATTTATTTTTTTTTTTTTTTTTTTGGGGGGGGGTTATGTCATTTGGTTATTTTGTTTGGATATGTTATTGATCGGTTTGTTTTGTTTTTTTATTGTTGTTATTTGGGGGAGAGAAACGAGAGGGGACGATGTTGGTGTTTTTGTTTTATTATCACTGTAGGATTTGCATTAATTATATATTTTTTTTCTATCTGTTCACTTGTTTATACTATAAATATCATTATATCTATATTACTGGGAACGCAGGAACTTACGAGATTTGCACTGGTGATGAAAAAAAAAGACTTATTTTTCGTACAGGTATTTTTGTTTTCCTTTTTTTTTCTTTTTTTAATCATCATTGCCATTGACCTGAAAGAAAGGTCACGAAATACCACAAGAGATATGAATATCCGTGCTTGCGCTTGAGTGTGCTGTTGCACGTCCAAACAAATGAACATCAGCGTGCGAGAGTATATAAGATTTATTAAATATTCTCTGCACTATATAACGACTGGCATTTTCCTGATTGTATTCAAAGGAAGATGTAATAATCCCTGCGAAAGTATTTTAGATTTATTAAATATTTTCTGCACTATAAAACGACTGATATTTTCTTAATTGTATTCAAAGGAATATGTAGTTATACCTGCAAAAGTATTTAAGATTTATTAAATATTCTCTGCACTATAAAACGACTGACATTTTCCTGATTGTATTCAAAGGAAGATTTGCGGAAGTATTTAAGATTTATTAAATATTTTCTGCAGTATAAAACGACTGATATTTTCTTAACTGTATTCAAAGGAATATGTAGTTATACCTGCGAAAGTATTCAAGATTTATCAAATATTTTCTGCAGTATGAAATTGATATTTTCTTGATTGCATTCAAAGGAAGATGTAGAATCCTAGATGTTAAAACAGTAGCATTCATCAAATATGTTTGATAGTGTTAGCATTGTGCATTTACGAAAGATAGCTTTCATGTAGAATGTATAAGATAGACGTAAACATATATATAAAACCTTTGCTAATCATTGTGTGATTAGTAGTATTTTTTCATTATTTTGTACAATTTAAGTCGATCATTATAGATTTTTGAGATAGGTTTCCTTAAATACGCATTGCCGTGTCTAGGTCTTGTGTATATTCTATACGTAGACGATTGGAATGAGATAATAAAGTGTGATGTAACGTTTTCTTTCTCTCTTTGTCTGTCTTTTTTCATTATTTGACTATTAGGTTATATGTATTTGCCCTCTTTCTCTTTCTTTTTGTTTCTCTCTCTCTCTCTCTCTCGCTCTCTTTTTCTGCTCCCCCACCCTCTCGCTCTCTCTCTCTCTTTGTCTATTTTCTTTCTCCCCCCCTCTCTCTGTCTGTTTCTCTCTCTCTCTCTGCCTCTTTCTCTTTCTCTCTCTCTCTTTTTCTATTTCTTTCTCCCCCTTTCTCTCCCTCTCTCCCCTCTTTGTTTCTCAATCCCTATACACACTTTCATTATAAGTACAAAATAATGATTATCTACACCTTACATAATCACAGAAAATTACACTCAAACCCTAAATTATCAAAAAATTATCCTTTTTTTGATTGAAAACGAAACCTTTTTCAACCAAAATCCCATAAAAAAAGTAATGACAAGAAGGTAAGTTAGCCTTTGCATGATGCATGGACTCATGAACCCTTGTAAGCATCTGAAGACAGTATTGACCATCGAAGAGTGTCAACAAAAACAAGAAAAAGTAAAATGGCGGATATGGTGAGGGCTGGTCCTTTACCGGAACGAATCTGTGGACTGTTTAAAGAGGTGATTTCCTTTCGTTGTTTCGTCTTTTCTTCGTTATTTCGTTTTTATTATTATTACTTTGGTAATAAGGATAGTGATGATGATAATAAGTATTATCATTTTCATTGTTCTTATCACTGTTATTCTGATTTTTATGAGTAGCATTATGATGATTTTCATAATCGTTATTATAATAATTTCCGTAATATTTTTTTTATAATAATATTATGATAATCATTATTATAATTAAGGTCGCTCGATCATCATCATCTTCATTATCATTACCTTCATTATTCATTACAAACTTTATCATTTTCATTATCATTATCATCAGTATTCTTCTTATTTTTATGTTATTAATATTAATGTTGTTACCATTGATTTTACTATCATTTTGATTATAACTCATTCATGCGTGTGTGTGCGTGTGTGTGTGTGTATGTGTATGTGTATGTGTGTGTGTGTATGTGTGTGTTTGTGTGTGTGTATGTGTGTGTGTGTATGTGTATGTATGTGCGTGTTTTTTTTTTTTTTTTTTTTACATGGGCAAAGATATATTCCAATTTACTTTCTTTCCTCAACCTATCGCTAAATAACAATGCCAGTCAAAGAACCTCACACATTCTATCTACTTAATAAAAAAAAAAAAAAAAAAAAAAAAATAGAAGTGTTTCATAAAACTAAAGATGTTTAACAAATGGTCTAGATCAACTGGTAATAATGTGTCAATAAACAGCATTACCAGACATAAATAAATCGATTGACAGCCAGACTGACTGATATAAGTAAATGTCTGAGAAGTGAAATAGTAAAATAGATGGATTCATAAATACATTAGAGTAAACCTAAATGAATTCAGGTTCATTTAAGATGCTGACAGATTTGGAGCAGATGCTCAGTACCTGTTGTATTTTTCTGTTGAACTTCATATATATATATATATATATATATATATATATATATATATATATATATATATATATATATATATATATATACATATATATATATATATATATATTTACATATTCATGTTTTCCGTTTTCTCTCTGTCTCTGTCTGTTTATCTGCCTCCCCCTCTCTCTCTCTTTCTGTCTCCCCGCTCTCTCTCTGTCTCCCTCGCTTTTTCTCTCTCTTCTTCTCCTTTCTACCCAGTGGTAGAATTACAGGGAGGGGGGGGGGCACCCCTCCTACTTTAAAGTTTGTCCTGCCAAACTGCTACCATTATTATTATTATTATTATTTTTAGTTCCTATGACTCTTCTTGCAAAACACAAATCACCACTATATTAAAAATTGGCTCAAGTTATTAAGAGAATTATATCAATAGATTATAAGAATTAGATTAAGATGACAATTATAACTTTATATAAGAATTATAACTATATATATATCCTACCATTCTTTGATATGTATAACTTCATGTTTCATATGTTCCCCCCTCTCAGCTCCCCCCCCCCCACACCCTCCTTTTTCCTTCTTCCCCTTACCCCCTACCCCCTCCTATGTAAACAAACAAACAAGCAAACAAAAAGAAAGTCCTCCTCAGCGCTCATAAAACCACACTTCTTTTCCCGCCATTTATAAACCTTTATTTTCTCTCTACCAACTTTACCACCCAGACGGAGGAGAAGAAGGACGCTGCTTCAGCTGCTGAGTTAGGCTTAGAGAACGTGGGCGGCGTCTTCGTGGTGATGGTGGGCGGGATTTTGCTTGCGTGTCTAACCGCCTGTTGTGAGTTTGCTTGGAAGGCTCGGAAACTCGCCACTGACGATGGGGTACGTGGTTATTTTGATTTGTTTTATCTTTTTATCGTTTCTCGGTTGAGTTTTGTTTTTGTTTTTTCTCCCTCTATATTTTTTAAAGTTATTTTCATGTTGTTTGTTTTAGCTTTATTTTCTTTTTTTTAGGAGGGAAAGAGTGTTGTGGTTGTATTTCATGTGTGTATGTATGTATATATGTATGTATATATATATACATACATACATATATATATGCATATATGTATTTGTTTTACTTATTTTTATTTTTTTGACCGAGGTTCAGATATCATTACCTTCACGTGACTTCTTTTAGTCACGTAACCCCCCCCCTCCCCCTCCCCTCCTCCCCAATGTAAACAAAACGCCACACGTCCTTCCTCCAACGTGAACAAGAAAGGCCTTTTAATTCACCTCTCTAATTCCCTTTCTCTCCTTCAGATGTCCTTCACGGAAGAGCTCAAGAAGGAACTCCTCTTCATCGTCAACTGCAACGAGAATTCAAAACCCGTCAGGAAGAAATTTTCACCCGCGGACACAGACACCTCGACCGTTTACAGCTCCTCGTCCACTTACGATTACTCTAACGGTCGTAACAAACAAGGCTATTAAAGAGGAAGCTATGGTTTGTCTTGTTTTGTTTTTTTCTTCTTCTTCTCGTTGAAGACTCTCTTTTTTTTAGATATTGATTTTGATTAAGAATTTTATTCGAAGGATATTGGTGAATTTGGTGAATTTTGATGAATAGAATGATTTAATTTTAATGAAGACTCTTTTTTTTTTAAATATTGATTTTGATGAAGGATTTTTATTCGAAGGATATTGGTGAATTTGGTGAATTTTGATAAATAGAATGATTGAATTTAAGTGTTTTTTTGGGTGTCTCGCGGAAAGGGAGGGATGGTTAGGGAGGAGAAAGGAGAAGGAAGGGGCGAGGGTGATGTTGGAGATGAAGAAGAAAGAGAAGAGGACGATGAAGATGAAGAGGACAAAGAAGATAGAGAGAGGAAGACGTAGATAGAAACACGAGGGGGGAAGAGAAGGAGAGAAGAGATAGAAAAAATATAATAGTTTTGGTTCTTTATCAGCTTTCTCTCGCCTACATAATCTCTTCAGAGTTAGTGCTAAATGTCCACATGCTTTGCGACAGTTCTTGCTTCCCGCTTTCATTTAGTGATGACAAGATCTTGATCCTTACTCTATACAGATGTTAGAGCATCATTTATGTTGTCTTAGCACCCCTATGTTATGTTTATTGTTATCATGCATGTAGGAAATTGAACTGCACTTGTTATTATTTCTAAGGATAGGTGTATCTTAGTAAATTGTTATCTGTATGTTTCCCTGTTATCGTAAAATGTAAAGGTTTAAAGTTTTATGGCTTTTCATTGTACTTCCTATTATATATATTACATCGGTGATTATATAATGTAACCATGAAAGCTGTTTACAATGTTTTTTTAAAAAGGCGTATGCCAGTAAAGTTTAACGAAATTCAGTTAGGAAAGATTTATAAAACATAACTAGCCATTAACTGTGTTTGTGATTGACTGATATCTTATGATTTCACTGCATTTCGCCATCTAAAGCAAAATGAAATATGATGATGTTATATCAAATCGTACTTACAAACTGAGATCAAAACGTTTCATAACTAAAGGCAAAGCCGCATATAAAGGCACGTTTGACGTACTATAAAACAAGTTTTATTAACCTAGTATGATACATGAGGAGGAGATTCCAAACATTCACTCAACAATAAATTAAATTACTCGACAAGCAGAACGCAACGTGATAAATGATCAGGAGCGAGAAGAACTCCGGCAGGCTGTTCGTTTGAAGAATCATTTTCATCAAGGAGAGGTGCGTTCTTCGTCCACCTTGACCTTATAGATCAGAAGAGAGCCTCCGGAGGTCGTCTCGATCCCGCCTGTCGTCGTGGTTAAGCGGGGACGACCAGCCGAGACACCCGACGGGAACCGAAGGAGCTTTACATTCACTTCCCGAAGCAAGCTTGTGCAAGCAACGGGGTCAGGCAATAGGCTGTGGCTGTAACGGTCGTCCCGGCAAGGTAGGAGGTCGTGGTGAGGGTGAGAGTGGTGAAGTTGGTCGTCCAGATGGTGAGTCGGCGGTCGTCCCTCTCCAAGGCGTCCCTCTGTTGTCTGGAAAGTTCCTCCAGGTCCGCGACGTCGGCGAGGGCCCCGTCTAAGGCCGGGCTCGCCTCCGGGACTTCGTCGCTCCTGCAAGTGGTGAGTGAGAGACGGGCGGTCGTGCGTGAGTAGAGAGAAATGCTTTGTCGTCGCGTTAGTAGGTTGGAAGGCGGCACTCGTTAGTAATCATTCGGCACTCGTTAGTAGTCATTCGGCACTCGTTAGTAATCATTCGGCACTCGTTAGTAATCATTCGGCCCTCGTTAGTAATCATTCGGCCCTCGTTAGTAATCATTCCTAAGCGTAATAAACAAGTCGGACTACGCAAGGAGGAGGTACTTACATGGAGCTGATGACGGCGGATCTCCTCTTCCGCCTCTTGCACGCCGGGGCTCCGTCGGCGGTGGAGAGGCAGGTCGAGAGCGCCGTCAGGGTCGAGGTCAGGAGGCGGGTCGTGGTCGTCGAGCCGTAGTAGGCGAGGATCCTCCCGCCTCTGCCCGTGT
>BOPN01004652.1:94818-117882 GCA_017312705.2 Penaeus japonicus
GGAAAATATTTGATGAAATGAATACGATTTTTTGGTGGTGCATTCATGTTTTTTTTTTATTATTATTATCATTATTATTATTATTATTATTATTATTACTATTTATTATTATTATTATTTTTTTTACATTTAGTAAATTATTTACTTTCGTTTAGGTTGATATATATACGTCATGTATCTTGATCAATGTGTGTTATTTGTGAACGTTCTTGATGGTGATGATGGTGGCAGTAGTGATAGTGGTGGTGGTGATGATGATGGTGATAGTGGTGATGATGATAGTGTTGATAATGATGGTGATTGGGGTAATAGCGATAACAATAATAATAATAAAGTTAACAACAATGCTAATGATGATGACAATAATGATAACAAATACAGGAATGATAATGATGATAAAGAAGCAAAAACAAAATATCAATAACAACAACAGTAATAGTAATAAAATGATAATGATAATGATGATAGTGATAATGATGATAATACTAAAAATACTAATAATGGTAATAACAAAACTAATGAGGATATAATATTGATAATGCTAATATCAATAACATTGATAGTAATAATAATAGCAACTATGATAATAATGATAATAATAATAATGACAATAATAATGATAATAATACAAAACTCCAACAATAATAATAACAGCAATAACACCACCAACCAAAATAATAACAATCATAACACCATCAACAAAGTCAATAACAATAAAAACAAAAAAGGAACATGAACTGAGTTCATTGTAACAAATCGATAAAAGTGGTATAAATGAGACTGAATATTTTCACAACACAAGAGATGTAATTCACGCGTTTCGGGTTAACCCGTCTTCAGAACTACATGTAGTTCTGAAAACGAAACGCGTAAATTACATCTCTTGAGTTGTGAAAATATTCAGTCTCATTTATACCACTTTTAAAAAAGGAACAGCAAGAGACTAACAGCTCCCCCCCCCCAAACAGCAAAGACGAGGACATCACTTCCCTCGACTTCAACCTGGAGAGCAGCGTCCGAGGAGTGGAAAGCCTGGAGGAACTTTCCCAGCAGCAGCGGGACTTCCTTCGGAGGGACGACCGCAAGTTCACCATCTGGACGACCGGCTTCACGACCCTCACCCTCACCACGACTTCGTACATCGCCGGGACGACCGTTACGGCCACGGCTTACTGTTTGACTCCGGGTCTGACGGCGGGATGCTTCGGCAAGTAGTGTCCGCGTGGGGAAGGGTGGGGTGGGTGGGAGGGGGGAGGACGACGACTTTTAGCGGCTTTGACGACCTGGTAGCGTGTCGTCTCGATTTCCTCTGCGTCGCGGAAGGAAACGACTCTTTTTCTGGTAGCCAGGTGGTAGGGTCGGGCTAGACACACGCTAACAGGTCGTCTTGCTCGAAAACGACTGATAAGACGACCTTCTCGACGACCTGATGATGACCTGTCGTCTCCACTGGTCATGGTGACGGGCTGGGGACGACCTCCCAGTACGACTTCGCAATCTGGTCTAGTCTTTTTCGGTTGGAAAATGACCTTTATGACGACCTGCTGTGGGAGGTACTCTGGCCCATCACAGTGCTATGGGAGACGACCCATGAAGATCACATATTGTTATATTGCTGTTTGATGTCTGTTACATATGTATATATATATATAGATTTGGACTCTCCGCCACTTTTGCGTAGTTTAATAAAGTTATTTAATCATTATTGTAAGTGCTCTTACTGTCGACTGTGTGAAGGCACTCACTGATAGTTGAATCCCCAAACTTCTGTGTAGTTGCGGTTGATATATCACGCACACACATACACAACACATACACACACACAAATGTATAAATATATATATATATATATATATATATATATATATATATATAATATCGATATTTTTAGACAGTTTGAATCGCTTTTTGAAAGAAGAAAAAAAATCTTGACAAATAATAGTAATATTAACAATAATACACTTTTTTTCATAAAATTTACCTAGTATTAACATAAGTTATTCATACTAAATATTAACATAAGCTGACCAAAAATTGATATGAAAATAAAGAAAGAAATAAGACGGAAGAAAGAAAGAAAGAAAGAAAAGAAAAGAAAAAACTACGGTACACTGACTAAACAACTTTCTCTTTTTATAAACAACATCAAATATCTCGATTGATATATAAAACGAGGAGAAATCACCTCCGGATTAAGTGGCCTTAGCCCTCTGTTCAGCTCATTCATGCACGAGCAGGTCTAAGGAGAACTTGACCCTATCTATGTTGGTATGTGCAACGAATAAGCCTTTGTTGCAGGGTCCATTCTCCAAGGCAACAGAGATTCTAATGAGTGAGGTGGTATTTCAAACCCCTTTATTTTAGGAGAAGATGTGTTTTCAAGAGATCCATATATATATATATTATTTTTTTTCCATTCCTGAAGGTCAACTCGTCAGCTGCGAGTGTTTTATTCTCCCCTGGAACTCTGAGGGAGGAATGAGGTACATCTGCAGCGGTACAGTGAATGAATGGTACGAGGAGTGATAAGTTAACAAGAGTAGCGTGGATGATGATGGTTGTACACCTAAGGCAAAATTCGTACCCTGCTGTACAAATAACGTAAGGGCTTTAATATTCCTCATCCGTTGTACTTTTTTTCGGATCTATATCTGTCATATTGTTTAGAAGAATCTGGATGAACTTGTTAAGATACTGGGAGGAGGCAGTTATTATCTTTTGGTAGCCTGTTGTGCGTCCTGTCGTAAGTTATATGAGTTAGTTATATGCGAATTACTCTGGCAGTGGAAGCATATGTACATCTGTTATTCATTTATTTTGGACGTGAATGGTGCATGTGTATAATTAAGAAAATTAACAACCACTAGTCGGATCCCTTGCTTTTTGCCCACATTTAAGATGTAAGAAAGAAAAAAACGAAAATGTTTTAATTTACCATCTATTATTGTCTATACTCTAATTCCAGAAATATTTATCTGTGCATATGCATGTTTGCATCACTAATATCACTGGGGTAAGTGGGAACTAAAGTACATTAACTGGGCACAGGTCTGCAATGTTCACTATTTGAGGTCAGGTAACATAATGACCTTATCTTCCCCATATGACGTGATGCCAGCTGTCAGATACATGAACATATACATGCTCTATTAAAAATCATTTCCAGATACATAATCTGTTGCAAATAATTTTCTATTTATACCCATAAATATTCTGGAAAGCTTATTAGCACTAACTCAAACTTTGTCTAAAAAAATCGGTTTAATTTTACTGATAAAGATCACATCAATAAATCTCAACAATATTATAATTCACAAACGAACTTCGATATCTATGATATACACTAGAACAAGAGTGTTCACCATATAGTATTTTTTTATATAAAATATTTTCGAATTTACCAAGTAAAATCACCCCAAAGGACTTGTCATAGGAAAGGTTAAAGCAAGTTCATGGAGTTTGAAAAAATCTTCAAGGAAAAATGTTTTGTTTTGGATTGTCCATACAACTGAATAACACACACACACACACACACACACATACATACATACATAAAAAAAAATCTGCATGTGTAGGTCTGAATATGTACCCAAGAACCACAAGGGTGTTAAGGAAGTATATTCCAAGTAGCATAATATTTCATACAGGGCAAACATGTGGGTGAGTTTTCCTAGATAGAATTGACCACGGGTAAGTGTTGCATGATGAATAATACTTTTAATACCTCTAAATACTGGACAAAAAGAGGAGTTCTGCAAAGTGTATACATAGACACTACAGACAGAGGAATATAAGGCTCGAGGCGGGTATGTGGTCCACCATGGTTAATGGTTAGTGTTTCTGTGAGCCAAGGAGGTGTTTCTACAGGTTTAAAAATTCGACGATGCTTGTCTGACTTTTTGGTGTTCCTTTTACAAATGGTTAAGTGGTGTTGCCTTATAGTGACCTCACTGTAAGTGATTGTCACGGAAACGGCAGTCATTCCTTTGGAAGTCATCAGTGGAAAGTCTATGCAAACGACTCCCACTAATTCTAATATTCTTCATTCTAGGTAGCTAGCTGCCATCTTAGTTCTTCTCCTGCTCATCTTCTTTCGAGAATCCCGATTCTCCACTTTCTCTCTGTATTGTATATATATTGGCTAATATTTCACTTTAGGTGGCTAATTACTATCTTAGTTCTTCCTCTTTCGAGAATCCGATTCTCTACTTTTCTCGTTCGTTCGTTCGTTCACTTTAGGTAGCTATTTGCCATCTTAGTTCTTCTCCCGATTTTCTTCTTTCGAGAATCGAGATTCTCATCTTCTCTTTACTACTACTACTACTACTACTATGGTGAAATGGAGACTTGGCTGAAAGAAAGAAAGAAAGAAAAAACGTGTGGGCAATTGCTAAGGTTGCTGGGTAAGTGGCTTGGTTTATGACATGTTGGTCAGCTTTAAGTAGGTCACCCTTGCAACATCCGAAGTTGAAGGTCTTGGAGGAAGGGTTTGTGTTGCAGACATCGATTCATTTAGTGCTGTCATGACATCAACTAGTATCGAGTGCAGTTCCATACGCGAAGTTCACTGGGTTTTCATCCAATGTCTGGTTTGAAGGTTGTTTGTGCATTTAGGAAAGCTAGAAGAAACTACGAGATCCATGATGTTAATGTGGTGCCCCTGAGTCAGCCCTTCAGTTAAGAGTGAAACCTCTCAGCGATTCCATTGGACTCCGAGAAGTGGGCGACTGTGCCACTTCTCGTGGGACTGAGGAGCTGCATGAAGGTTCACGTAACTCTGATGTAGTCTGGACCCCATGGTCTGTTGGGATATTTGTGAGGGTGTACACTGGACCCCATGGTCTGTTGGGATATTGGTGAGGGTGTACACTGGACCCCATGGTCTGTTGGGATATTTGTGAGGGTGTACACTGGACCCCATGGTCTGTTGGGATATTTGTGAGGGTGTACACTGGACCCCATGGTCTGTTGGGATATTTGTGAGGGTACTCAATCGGAATATTCAATCACAGAAGAAGGTCTTAGCCTTGATGTTTGATTGAGGACATGCCGCATTTTATTAGGTAAGTTTATCTATGGCTGTGGGAATATTGGCGACATTATTATCAGGTAGAGGGCCCCAGTAATACCATGAATCCATAAAGTATTGAAACATTTGAACAGTACTGTGTAGACGGAAGGCACATGGCCAAACTTTTGAGGATCTTCCTTGTCAATGGACGCCAGCCTCCCGCCCTTCTTCTGAACCATGTGGAGGGTGGGAGGGGGGGGGGTGACGACCAAAGGCTGGATGATGGGCAAAGACCGCCATGTGAAGGCATGTGTTCGCGCTCTCTCGTGGATGCTTCTAGACGCGACGAAGGAAGAGGTTGAAGTTCGAGGAGAGGTTTGTACAAGATACTCTTTAACCCATTGCGTACGGGTGTCATGACATACATGACGTAGGAGCTTTGGCCTGACGACGGGCGTCATGACGTACACGACGTTCGGGGATTTTGGAGCTTTGATTCTAGAGTTATAGGGCAACCTTACAGAAGTCAGGGTGACTGAGGATCTAGGAACTAAATCTAATACTTTGCAACTCTCGTATTCCACTATAAGCCATCCACCGCCTAAGCTCATCACATCCAGTGGTGATGAAGGAAGAATGTCATAACTTTCAAATATGTTGAGAAACATTTTTTTTTTTTTTTTTTTGGGGGGGGGAATGTTTATAACTTTGATAGAAAATACCACAGGAAGATATTCAGGAATGGAAGATAGTAAGTCTGTGTAGTAGCTATAATCGGTAAGAAAGTTTTAATTCTCGGAATTATATTTTGTCTTCCCTTGTGTGTGGCCGTCTGGTTTGTACAGTGGTGGCGCACCGGCCTCACATCCCCGTGGTCGGCAGATCGAGTCCCGTCCAAGCTAGTGAGTTTCCACTGTCATCTGACAGTCACTGCCGTATATGGGCATCACGGTGGGTTAGGACCAAGCTCAGGTCGAGTCAACACTCGTTGGCACATTCTCTCACGAGTCAGCACCCACTGACACAAACGGACTAGTCATAGTGCATGTAAACCCGAGCAAAGCATCTGCTCTGCAAATTTGGATTATCCTTATCTTTATACTTATTATTTGTGTGGGCAAAGGATGCTTCAATTACCTCCTTATATGTACTTTTCTTATTCCTAAAGGTATCTGACGGTCGTGCTTGTAACTAATATTATTTTGGTACATCTTCGAAATTTCAAAGTTCTTTACGAAGAGTATATATCTTGCTCAAAACAATTTGGTTTCATCGCTTTCATTCTCATTTCTTCTACTCATTATTGTTTAATTTAATGTAACCTCGAAATCTCATCTTCTTTTTCTTTTTCTTTCGGCTGCTCCCATTTCGGGGTCGCCACAGCGGATCATCTGTACTGTACCGTGAGGCTTTCCTGTACCTCTTTGGAGGGTAAATGGGTGGTTCAGTTAACTCTGCGGTCTTATTCAGTTGAAAAAAAAAAGTTTATTAACCTCGTACATGGAAAGGAGAGTCCAAACATATTAAACAACAAACTTCACAAATAAAAATAAGATCAAGCAAACTGAAGGAATCAGGAACACGGCATCAAGAGGAAACGACCTTCCGTCACGGGGTCGTCGTCGTCCCAGCAGTCGTTGTACATGAGGGTGGAAAATAAGACAACTCCCCCGACCGTACGACTCGGGATAGGCCGTCGTCGGAAGGTCGTCCCCAGCCCGTCACCATGACCAGACCAGACCAGACCAGACGTCACGAGGTCGACACTACTTGCCGAAGCATCCCGCAGCCAGACCCGGAGTCACGCAATAAGCCGTGGCCGTAACGGTCGTCCCGGCGATGTACGAAGTCGTGGTGAGGGTCGTGAAGCCGGTCGTCCAGATGGTGATTTTGCGGTCGTCCCTCCGAAGGAAGTCCCGCTGCTGCTGGGAAAGGTCTTCGAGGTTCTCCACGGCGCTCAGGGATCCTTCCAGGTTCAGGCTGAGGTCTCTGATGTCCTCGTCTTTGCTGTTGAAGGCAGTGTTATTATCGGTATTATCGCTTTTTTTCGTTATCTCTAACTTTATCATCATATATTTCGTTATCTCTAACTTTATCATCATATTTTTCGTTATTTCTAACTTAATCATCATACTTTTCGTTATCTCTAACTTTACCTTCATATCTTTCGTTATCTCTAACTTTATCATCATATTTTTCGTTATCTCTAACTTTATCATCATACTTTTCGTTATCTCTAACTTTATCATCATATTTTTCGTTATCTCTAACTTTATCCTCATATTTTTCGTTATCTCTAACTTTATCATCATATCTTTCGTTATCTCTAACTTTATCATCATATCTTTCGTTATCTCTAACTTTATCACTATTTTTTTCGTTATAACCGACATTATCATTGTTTTTCATTATTACTCTTAGTATCATTGATATCATTTACTGTTCTACATGTTCTTCGCTTTCCTTACTAACGAAAAAAAATCCCACATTATTGTTGATAATCCCACAATTATTATTAATAATAAAAGGTAAATATAACAATGTAATTACTGATTTTAATGAAGATAACGCATGAATTTATATTAAGCCTTATTCTTACGCTCGTAGTTTTCAGTCTTTGGAAATAAGAATGTTAAAACTATTGAAGGTAGTATTTACGGCTTTTTTTTTTATTAATTTTTTATTAATTAATTAACAAACTAAAAGAGAATAACGTAAAGAGAAGATAAGGCTTTTCTAGTCATTTGAAACGTAACCTTACATAACTATCTGTACTACATATTAACAGCAAGAATGATAAAAAAAAAGAATAATACCGAAAATAAATAAAAGATAAAATAGCATAATATCTATAATAATCTCTTTTTTTCGTTATCTCTAACTTTATCTTCATATTTTTCGTTATCTCTAACTTTATCACTATTTTTTTTCGTTATTTTCGACATTATCATTGTTTTTCATAATCACTCTTAGTATCATTGATATCATTTACTGTTCTACATGTTCTCGCTTAACTTACTAGCGAAAAAAAATCCCACATTATTGTTAATAATCCTACAATTATTATTAATAATAAAAGGTAAATATAACAATGTAATTACTGATTTCATTGAAGACAACGCATGAATTTATATTAAGCCTTATTCTTACGCTCTTAGTCTTCAGTCTTTGGAAATAAGAGTGTTAAAACTATTTAATTTCATCTTCACGTTTTTATCTATTAATTTTTTTATTTGGTAAAAGAGAATTACGTTAAGAGGAGATAAGGCTTTTCTATTCATTTGAAACATAACCTTTAACACATATTAACACAGCAAGAATGATAAAAAAAAACATGAATAATATCGAAAATAAATAAAAGATAAAATAGCATAATATCTATAATAATCTCTTTTTTTTCGTTATCTCTAACTTTATCACTATTTTTTTTTTTCGTTATGAGCGACATTATCATTGTTTTTCATTATTACTCTTAGTATCATTGATATCATTTACTGTTCTACATGTTCTTCGCTTACCTTACTAGCGAAAAAAAATCCCACATTATTGTTAATAATCCCACAATTATTATTAATAATAAAAGGTAAATATAACAATGTAATTACTGATTTTAATGAAGATAACGCATGAATTTATATTAAGCTTTATTCTTACGCTCGTAGTCTTCAGTCTTTGGAAATAAGAATGTTAAAACTATTGAAGGTGGTATTTACGGCTTTTTTTTATTATTTTTTCATTAATTAATTAACAAACTAAAAGAGAATAACGTAAAGAGAAGATAAGGCTTTTCTAGTCATTTGAAACGTAACCTTACATAACTATCTGTACTACATATTAACAGCAAGAATGATAAAAAAAACATGAATAATATCGAAAATAAATAAAAGATAAAATAGCATCATATCTATAATAATCTTCTTTTTATGTTATCTCTAACTTTATCATCATATTTTTCGTTATCTCTAACTTTATCACTATTTTTTTTCGTTATGAGCGACATTATCATTGTTTTTCATTATTACTCTTAGTATCATTGATATCATTTACTGTTCTACATGTTCTTCGCTTTCCTGACAAGCGAAAAAAATCCCACATTATTGTTAATAATCCCATAATCATTATTAATAATAAAAGGTAAATATAACAATGTAATTACTGATTTCAATGAAGACAACGCATGAATTTATATTAAGCCTTATTCTCATCCTTGTAGTCTTCAGTCTTCGGAAATAAGAATGTTAAAACTATTGAAGTTCATCTTAAAGTTGTTTCTATTAATTTTTTTTATTAATTAATTAAGTAAAAGAGAATAACGTAAAGATATAAGTTTTTTCTACTCATTTAAAGCGTAACCTTACATAACTTTCTATACTACATATTAACATAGCAAGAATGATAAAAAAAAACATGAATAATATCAAAAATAAATAAAAGATAAAATAGCATAATATCTATAATAATCTTTTTTTCGTTATCTCTAACTTTATCATTATATCTTTCGTTATTTCTAACTTTATCATCATACTTTTTGTTATCTCTAACTTTGTCCTCATATCTTTCGTTATCTCCAACTTTATCATCATATCTTTCGTTATCTTCAACTTTATCACTATTTTTTTCGTTATAACCGACATTATTATTGTGTTTCATTATTACTCTTAGTATCATTGATATGATTTACTGTTCTACATGTTCTTCGCTTTCCTTACTAGCGAAAAAAATCCCACATTATTGTTAATAATCCCACAATTATCATTAATAATAAAAGGTAGATATAACAATGTAATTACTGATTTTAATGAAGACAATGCATGAATTTATATTAAACCTTACTCTTACCCTCGTAGTCTTCAGTCTTTGGAAATAAAAATGTTAACATAAATTGAATTTACCCCGTAAGGCCTTCATTATTATTTTTTGAAATAAATTAAAAGTAAAAGAGAATAACGTAAAGAGGAGATAAGGCTTTTCTACTCATTTAAAACGTAACCTTACATAACTTTCTATACTACATACTAACACAGCAAGAATGATAAAAGAAAAAAAAAAAAAAAAAAAAAAAAAAAAAAAAAAAAAAAAAAAAAAAAAAAAAACATGAATAATATCGAAAATAAATAAAAGATAAAATAGTATAATATCGAAAACAGAATGATAAAAAAAATAGCATAATATCGAAAACAAAATGAAATAACGTTAAACTCGAATCATCACACCCGTGAAATAACACCATAAGAATTAAACAAAAAAATGTAAGCAAAAGAAAAAAAAATAAATCATTACATCAGTTTTTTCTAGTCGTGTAATAGAACTCATCCCTACATATCCTTCATAATAACTAAATACGTAACATGAATAAGACAAAGTAATATGAATGATAGGATGATGATGTGATGATGATGGGGATGGGGATGGTGATGATGTGATGATGATTGGGATGGTGGTGGTGATAATGATGTGATGAGGGTGATGATGGGGATGGGGATGATGATGTGATGTGATGTGATGATGACGATGATGATGATAATGATAATAATAATAAATACAATACAATAACGTAAAACTGATCCTCACATACGCTCCATCGTAACAAAAACCACAAGAACGAAAGAAATTCGAAGGACATATACAAAATAAAGAACAAAAAATATATAATAAATCAAACTAAACAAAAATCACAGCCCAAGCGTTTCTTATCACATAAAGAGAAGTAAAATAAAGTTCTAATCATAAAGAAAAGAAGACAAATAAAATTATAATCACATAAAAAAGAAAAAATTCAAATCTTCACACATAAAAAAAGAAGAAAAATAAAATCCCAATCACATAAAAAGAAGAAAAAAAAAAATCCTTACACTTACACATAAAAAGAAGAAAAATCCTAATCACATAAAAAGAAGAAGAAAAATAAATCAATTCCTTACACACAAAAAGAAGAAAAAAAAAATAATAATAATAAAAAAATAAAATTCCAATCACAAAAAGAAGAAGAAAAATGGATTCCTTACACATCCCTCATGACGCTGGCCCTCCGCTTCCTCCTCGTACAGGCAGGCGCATTGTTGATGACCGAGAGGCAGGTCGAGAGCGCCGTCAGGGTCGAAGTGGTGAGTCGAGTCGTGGTGGTCGAAGTCAGGTAACCGAAGATCCTCTCTCCTCGAACATCGTCGTCCAGGGATTCTTCGAGCTCCGAGGGGGACAGGTCGCTGAAGGAGGAGGAGGAGGAGAACAGGTCGAGGTCGTCCTTCACCTTCGCCTCCGCGTCCTTCTTCAGCGCCGTCGTGCAGCTCGCCACGCCCAGGAGGGTCACCACCACCACCACCGCCACCGCCGCTACGACCTTCATCTGGAGAGGGCGTGGCGGGAGTGTGAGAAGAGCTTTTGCTGTGTGGATGACTTGGGAATAGGATGGTTGGCTACGGTCAGAGGGAGGGAGAGGGAGAAAGAGGGAAGAGGAGGAGAGAAGAAGGGAGAGGGAGAGAGAGAGGGGGGGTTACTTGAGAGAGAGAGAAGGAGGTTGAAGGAGAGGTAGAGAGAGAGAGAGAGGTTGAAGGAGAGGTAGAGGGGTAAGAGAGAGAGAGAGAGAGCGGTTGAAGGAGAGGTAGAGGGGTAAGAGAGAGAGAGGGAGAGGGAGAGAGAAAAAAAATGAATAAAAGAGAGGGAGAGAGGTTGAAGGAGGGGCAGAGGGGTAAGAGGGAAGAGAGAGAGATAGGGGGGGAGGGGGGACCAAGATACTGTTGTGTATATATACACCTATATATATATATACATATATAAAGTAAAAAGATGGTTAGCTTATCCCCAGATTTGTCTGTGATCAATTATGGAAATATATCTCCTCCATTTGTTTACCTCTCGTAAGTTTACAGGCTGATCAATAAATTTATTTGAGTAAATCTAAAGAATATATATATAAATTGCATTTTAGAAATACAGTTTGATTCCAATTTCCCTATTTAACATTCACTGATGTATCTTTTACTTATCACCTCTATACATCATAGTGCAATATGTATACACATTTTTGGATATATAACAATATTTCAAAACCAGGCCAGAGTCTATATTGCATTAGCCTATTACACGACAAATCATGTTACTTACTATTTATCTATCTGTCTATATATGTTAATATATATATATGGGGAGCAAGATATATCTCCTCCATTTTTTTACAGTCTGATCAATAAATTTATGTGAGCAGACTTAAAGAATATGTATATAATAAACTGCATTTTACAAATACAGTAAGGATTCCAATTTCCCTATTTAGCATTCACTGATGTATCTTTTCCTTATCACCTCCATACATCATAGTGCAAAATATATACATATTTTTGCATATATAACAATATTTCAAAACCAGGCCAGAGTCTATATTGCATTAGGCTATTACACAACAAAGCATGTCACTTACTATTTATCTATCTGTCTATATATGTTCATATATATATATATATATATATATATATATATATATATATATATATATATAGAGAGAGAGAGAGAGAGAGAGAGAGAGAGAGAGAGAGAGAGAGAGAGAGAGAGAGAGAGATTTCTATTATTGACTATTTTGCATTTTGAATTTTGAAGGCCGTACAACTCGGAATATATTGAATTTATAACTTACTAATAGCACTCTATAATACATAGTAAGTCTTTTTTCTCCAAATAAGTTATTGTTATTCATTGCTTCTCTATAGATTATGTGATTACAAAGAAAGTGAACCTTTAACTATACTGCAATTCTAATGAGCTTCATATCTTAGCGTTTAGCATGAAATGGACTGCACTTGAATTCCTGCAAATGGGAATGATCAGTAAAGATTTTTCTGTCTCTTCACTTTACGAATGTCAATGTATAGTTATTCAATTATCTAATCATTCCAAAGGACTTCCACTACCTAGAAAATATGCTAAATAATACTATCATATCCACTTATTATTTCCTCACGTAACTCATTTATTTTCAGAAAGGTATAATCCACATACAAAGTTCTTTTTTCTTTTTCTTTTTTTGTAAACATAAGACTAACCACGACATTTAGAACAAAGGCACAAGAGACACTTTCACACTAACAGAACGCCAACTAACTTAACTAAGTTTAATATTCCAAACTGCAACAGAGTTTGCAGTTTCCTTCCTTCTCTGACCTTCGGCTGGAAGAGCAGAGTGTGTGAGTGGGGGGACTGACCGAGCCTTTCTCTTTTTATAAGGTTTTAAATAGACAGTGATATAAATTGATGGAGGAAAGCTCCGATTTATTAATGATCATTTTCGGCTGGGGAAAAATTTCTCACCTTTTCTTGTATCTTTTCGGGTTGTATTTGTTGTTGTTTTTACTTGTTTCGCATTTTATCCGACGTGCGTATATTCGTGTTACTTGATCATCAAATAACTTGACAATTCACCCAATTAGGGTAATTTAAGTGTAATTATCCGTTTAACCTATTCTCGGTTCGTGCTTCACAGTTTATTTATGTTTTCTTCTTTTCTTCCTCCCTGCATTTATGTCTAGTGCTTCCCCATACACACACATATATATAAACGCAAGACGGATTAATGCAATGGCGCATTAATATAGGTGTATAACATACCTCCCTGACCCGGAGTCGAACCTCTGCCGCCCTCGGGAATAACCAGAGAGCGCAGTCCTAAACTAATTAGACCACACGACCCCCCAAAAAAAAAACAATAGTCAAATCAAGATCATACTAACTCCATAGAATTTATCTATCTACACATACTTGAGTTATGATGGCGAGGTTTTATATTAATACATAGTAAGCTCAACTTATCTAACTTTGTAGTTAAATTTTTGACCCAATGCCACCGAGTGCGCACGGGGATTGTCTGTAAATATTTTGCTATCATTCCTCCAGTATGAGTAGATAGGTCAATTCTATGGAGTTAGTATGATCCTAGTTTGACAATCCTTTTGTTGGGTCGTGTGGTCTAATTAGTTTAGCACTGCACTCTCTGGTTATTCCCGAGGGCGGCAGAGGTTCGACTCCGGGTCAGGGAGGTATGTTATACACCTATATTAATGCGCCATTGAATTATTCCATCTTACGTTTATATATGTGTGTATGGGGAAGCACTAGACATATTGCAGGGAGGTATGTTATACACACATATAAACGTTCATTGCAACCTTCAGTGGGGCTGCAATCACGTATAAAATATCCACCGAAAACTACCTTATCCATGTACCTTCTCTTTGGTCTCCCTCTCTTCCTCCTTCCTTCCGGGTCCCTCCATATCCAGCATCCTCCTCCCCACATAATCCTCATCCCTCCTCCCCACATGCCCAGACCACCTCAACCTTGCACATATGTTGTCCCTCTAATATATTAAAGTATCATAGAAATAATAATAGTTCATCTTTGAGGTTGTTAAATCCAGAATGTTATGATACTTATTTTCAATATATTGCTTTTGTAACTTTCCTTCGACGGTGGTCCTGTTTCAGCTGACTCAGGTAATGATAGCAATGATGATGATGATAATTAAAATCACAGTAATAATAATGATAGTAATAATAATGAGGATAACAATAGACAATAATGGATAATGATAATCATGATAATAACAATAATACTAATGATAGTGTCGATAATAATGATAATAATGAGGATGATGATAGTAATATTGATAATAATCATAATGATACCAATAATAATAATAATGATAATAATAATGGCGGTATTAATAACGATAATGATGATAATTCTTTGCTTATCACTTATAAGGTATAAAAGATAATAAATATGTTTATCCTAAAAAAATGGTTAATCAAACATGTCTTTACACACACACACAACAACAACAAATGATACACACACAAACACACAACAAATGAGACACACAAACACACAACAAAAGCATACACACAAATACACAACAAATGATACATACACAACAGAAGCATACACACACAAAAACACAACAAACACATACATATAAAAACTCCTATATACACAAATACACAATAAAAAACATACATATACAAACTCAAAAACTCATACATACACATAAACACAACATACGCACACATACACACACAAACACATACATACAAAAACACAAACACTCATACACACAAATACACAACTAACACATACATACACATATACAAATTTCATACTGTAAATATTTTGTTGTTGTTCTTGTTCTTGTAAATAGTTCTTACTGTTCTTGTTGTACTTGTTTTGTGGTGTTTTTTTGTGAATCTTTTGTTTTTGTTTTTGTAAATGTTTTATTTATGGTACTTGTAAATGTTATTGTTGTAGTTGTAAACGTGTTATTGTCATTATTATTGTAGATACTTTATAATGTTCTTGCTGTAAATGTTTGTTATTGTTGTTGTAAATGTTTGTTATTGTTGGTGAATGTAGTTGCTATGGTATTTCTCCCAGCTCGAGGCGGCTATGTGGTCCACCATGGTTAATGGTTAGTGTTTCTGTGAGCCAAGGAGGTGTTTCTACAGGTTTGGAAATTCGATGATGCTTGTCTGAGTTTTTGGCGTTACTTTCACAGATGATTAGGTGGTGTTGCCTTATAGTGACATCATTGGAAGGGAAGGTCACGGAAACGGCAGTCATTCCTTTGGAAGTCATCAGTGGAAAGTCTATGTAAACGACTCCCACTAATTATTATATATTTTTTTTCTTCTTTTTTTATTCTTACTAATATTTAATTTTAGGTAGCTAGCTACTATCTTAGTTCTTCCTCTCTCTTCTTCTTTCGAGAATCTGATTTTCTACTCTTCTCGTTCGTTCGTTCGTTCACTTTAGGTAGCTATCTGCCATCTTACTTCTTCTCCCGCTTTTCTTCTTTCGAGAATCGAGATTCTCAACTTCTCTTTACTACTATTACTAATAGTGAAATGGAGATTTGACTGTATCGACTTAATAAACAAAAACAAATGGGCAGTTGCTGGGTATGTGGCTTGGTTTATGACATGTTGGTCAGCTTTAAGTAGGTCACCCTTGCAACATCCGAAGTTGAAGGTCTTGGAGGAAGGGTTTGTGTTGCAGACATCGATTCAACCAGTGCTGTCATGACATCAACTAGTATTGAGTGCAGTTCCATACACGAAGTTCACTGGGTTTTCATCCAATGTCTGGTTTGAAGGTTGTTTGTGCATTTAGGAAAGCTAGAAGAAACTACTGGATCCATGATGTTAATGTGGTGCCCCTGAGTCAGCCCTTCAGTTAAGAGTGAAACCTCTCAGCGATTCCATTGGACTCCGAGAAGTGGGCGACTGTGCCACTTTTCGTGTGACTGAGGAGCTGCATGAAGGTTCACCATAACTCTGATGTACTCTGGACCCCATGGTCTGTTGGGATATTTGTGAGGGTGTACACTGGACCCCATGGTCTGTTGGTATATTTGTGGGGGTACTCAATCGGAATATCCAATCACAGAGGAAGGTCTTAGCCTTGATGTTTGATTGAGGACATGCCGCATTTTATTAGGTAAGTTTATCTATGGCTGTGGGAATATTGGCGACATTATTATCAGGTAGAGGGCCCCTAGTAATACCATAAATCCATAAAGTATTGAAACATTTGAACAGTACTGTGTAGACGGAAGGCACATGGCCAAACATTCGGGGATCTTCCTTGTCAATGGACGCCAGCCTCCCGCCCTTCTTCTGAACCATGTGTGGGGGTGGGGGGGGGGGGGGACGACCAAAGGCTGGATGATGGGCAAAGAACGCCATGTGAAGGCATGTGTTCGCACTCTCTCGTGGATGCTTCTAGACGTGACGAAGGAAGAGGTTGAAGTTCGAGGAGAGGTTTGTACAAGATACTTTTTAATTACGAAGTATCAGATGCAATATTCACAGATGGTCCGAAATGCTTGGTATTGGCTTTGCAGCAGCGAGCAGATGGACGACCAAAAATATTCCTTCGTTAACCTCAGTTTTGATTGTAGAGTTATAGGGCAACCTTACAGAAGTCAGGGTGACTGAGGATCTAGGAACTAAATCTAATACATTGCAACTCTCGTATTCCACTATAAGCCATCCACCGCCTAAGCTCATCACATCCAGTGGTGGTGAAGGAAAGAGTGGCTTCCAGTGACGTCTGCTCACAAGAAGATAATTATATTGGTGTCTTTGGGAATCTTCTGGACAGAGAGCCAAAGCAGCTTCCCTGTGATGTTAGTTTCTCTCTCCCACGCACTACCTTCAAACCCCAGTATCAGAAAACGTATTCATGATAAATGTAGAGAGAATAGGAGACGATAAACCATAAAATGAGAGAGATTAGAGAAGGCCTTGGTAGTCGCGTAACCACCGTCACTTCCAACCGACAAGTAGTCGTGTTTACATGGCTGAGAATCGGGCATATAATATAGACACGGATATAGCTGATAGCTGGAGGTGATGCCCCACTCTGTGAGGAATGCCAGGAGCTATGAGCAGTCGTGAGCCATGTAGCGGAAAGAAAGTTCAAAATTGTCACATATCAAAAATTCGTGCAGCTGTTTCTTTCTTGTATATACTGAAATGTGTATCGAGATTTTGTGAAAATACTGTGATATAAAAAGCCTATTTACTTTCTTGAGGAAAGCTAACATTACAAAAAGAATGTAAATTGTAAGATTTCAAAAATATGCCCGGTCATTATGTATCTCCGAAGACTAATTAGTTTCTAATGTTTTTTACGAGTTTCAACACTGAAAAACCAACAACAAAGAGAACAAGCAGATCATGAGCCGTATAGCATAAATAATCACATAAATAATTAACCAATCTGTTCTGGGGGGAAAAGTAATGTACTTCGTATGAGAAAAATGGTTCCTGGTGTACTACATATTACACATTTGCGAAGATTACTGTACCGTGAGGCTTTCCTGTACCTCTTTGGAGGGTAAATGGGTGGTTCAGTTAACTCTGCGGTCTTATTCAGTTAAAAAAAAAAAAGTTTATTAACTTCGTACATGGAAAGGAGAGTCCAAACATATTAAACAACAAACTTCACAAAAAAAACAAGATCAAGCAAACTGAAGGAATCAGGAACACGGCATCAAGAGGAAACGACCTTCCGTCACGGGGGTCGTCGTCGTCCCAGCAGTCGTTGTACATGAGGGTGGAAAATAAGACAACTCCCCCGACCGTACGACTCGGGATAGGCCGTCGTCGGAAGGTCGTCCCCAGCCCGTCACCATGACCAGACCAGACCAGACGTCACGAGGTCGTCCTTGCTGCCGTAGTCGTCGTCGCCCCCCCCCCCCTACTTGCCGAAGCATCCCGCAGCCAGACCCGGAGTCACGCAATAAGCCGTGGCCGTAACGGTCGTCCCGGCGAGGTACGAAGTCGTGGTGAGGGTGAGGGTCGTGAAGCCGGTCGTCCAGATGGTGATTTTGCGGTCGTCCCTCCGAAGGAAGTCCCGCTGCTGCTGGGAAAGGTCTTCGAGGTTCTCCACGGCGCTCAGGGATCCTTCCAGGTTCAGGCTGAGGTCTCTGATGTCCTCGTCTTTGCTGTTGAAGGCACTGTTATTATCGGTATTATCTCTTTTTTTTCGTTATCTCTAACTTTATCATTATATCTTTTGTTATCTGTAACTTTATCATCTTATCTTTCGTTATCTCCAACTTTATCGTCATATTTTTCATTATCTCTAACTTTATCATCTTATCTTTCGTTATCTCTAATTTTATCATCATAATTTTCGTTATCTCTAACTTTGTCATCTTATCTTTCGTTATCTCTAACTTTATCCTCATATTTTTCATTATCTCTAACTTTATCATCTTATCTTTCGTTATCTCTAACTTTATCCTCATATTTTTCATTATCTCTAACTTTATCATCTTATCTTTCGTTATCTCTAACTTTATCATCATAATTTTCGTTATCTCTAACTTTATCGTCATATTTTTTCATTATCTCTAACTTTATCATCTTATCTTTCGTTATCTCTTACTTTATCATTATACCTTTCGTTATCTCTAACTTTATCACTATTTTTTTCGTTATGAGCGACATTATCATTGTTTTTCATTATCACTCTTAGTATCATCGTTTCCTTCATCATTGATATCATTTATTGTTCTACATGTTCTTCGCTTTCCTTACTAACAAAAAAAAATCCCACATTATCTGCCTAACAATTATTATTAATAATAAAAGGTTGATATAACAATGTAATTACTGATTTAATTGAAGACAACGCATGAATTTATATTAAGCCTTATTCTTACGCTCGTAGTCTTCAGTCTTTGGAAATAAGTATGTTAAAACTATTGAAGTTTATCTTTATTGTTTTATTTATTTATTTTATTAAGTAAAAGAGAATAACGTAAAGAGGAGATAAGGCTTTTCTATTCATTTGAAACGTAACCTTACATAACTTTCTATACTACATATTAACAATAGCAAGAATGATAAAAAAAAAAATAACATGAATAATATCGAAAATAAATAAAAGATAAAATAGCATAATATCGAAAACAACTTTACCTTCACATCTTTCGTTATCTCTAACTTTATCATCATACTTTTTGTTATCTCTTACTTTATCATTATATCTTTTGTTATCTCCAACTTTATCCTCATATCTTTCGTTATCTCTAACTTTATCCTCATATCTTTCGTTATCTCCAACTTTATCCTCATATCTTTCGTTATCTCTAACTTTATCCTCATATCTTTCGTTATCTCTAACTTTATCTTCATATTTTTCGTTATCTCCAACTTTATCCTCATATCTTTCGTTATCTCTAACTTTATCACTATTTTTTTTTCGTTATATCCGACATTATCATTTTTTTCATTATCACTCTTAGTATCATTGATATCATTTACTGTTCTACATGTTCTTCGCTTTCCTTACTAGCGAAAAAAAAATCCCACATTATTGTTAATAATAAAAGGTAGATATAACAATGTGATTACTGATTTCAATGAAGATGACGCATGAATTTATATTAAGCCTTACTCTTATCCTCGTAGTCTTCAGTCTTTGGAAATAAGAATGTTAAAACTATTAAAGTTCATCTTAAAGGTGTTTCTATTATTTTTTTTAATTAAGTAAAAGAGAATAACGTAAAGAGGAGACAAGGCTTTTCTACTCATTTAAAGCGTAACCTTACATAACTTTCTATACATATTAACATAACAAGAATGATAAAAAACATGAATAATATCGAAAATAAATAAAAGATTAAATAGCATAATATCTATAATAATCTCCTTTTTATGTTATCTCTAACTTTATCATTATATCTTTTGTTATCTGTAACTTTATCCTCATATCTTTCGTTATCTCTAACTTTATCATCATACTTTTCGTTATCTCTAACTTTATCATCTTATCTTTCGTTATCTCTAACTTTATCATTATATCTTTCGTTATCTCTAACTTTATCCTCATATCTTTCGTTATCTCTAACTTTATCATCATATCTTTCGTTATCTCCAACTTTATCACTATTTTTTTCGTTATGAGCGACATTATCATTGTTTTTCATTATCACTCTCAGTATCATCGTTTCCTTCATCATTGATATCATTTATTGTTCTACATATTCTTTGCTTTCCTTACTAACAAAAAAAATGATCCCACATTATCTGCCTAACAATTATTATTAATAATAAAAGGTTGATATAACAATGTAATTACTGATTTCATTGAAGACAACGCATGAATTTATATTAAGCCTTAATCCTACCCTCGTAGTCTTCAGTCTTTGGAAATAAAAATGTTAACATAAATTGAATTTACCTGTAAAGCCTTTATTATTATTTTTTAAAATAAATTAACAAACTAAAATAGAATTACGCAAAGAGGAGAAAAGGCTTTTCTACTCATTTGAAACGTAACCTTACATAACTTTCTATACTACATACTAACATAGCAAGAATGATAAAAATAAAAAAAATTGATTGATATCATTTACTGTTCCAGATGTTCTTCGCTTTCCTTACTAGCGAAAAAAATCCCACATTATTGTTAATAATCCCACAATTATTATTAATAATAAAAGGTTGATATAACAATGTAATTACTGATTTTAATGAAGACAACGCATGAATTTATATTAAGCCTTAATCCTACCCTCGTAGTCTTCAGTCTTTGGAAATAAAAATGTTAACATAAATTGAATTTACCTGTAAAGCCTTTATTATTATTTTTTAAAATAAATTAACAAACTAAAATAGAATTACGCAAAGAGGAGAAAAGGCTTTTCTACTCATTTGAAACGTAACCTTACATAACTTTCTATACTACATACTAACATAGCAAGAATGATAAAAATAAAAAAAATTGATTGATATCATTTACTGTTCCAGATGTTCTTCGCTTTCCTTACTAGCGAAAAAAATCCCACATTATTGTTAATAATCCCACAATTATTATTAATAATAAAAGGTTGATATAACAATGTAATTACTGATTTCATTGAAGACAACGCATGAATTTATATTAAGCCTTAATCCTACCCTCGTAGTCTTCAGTCTTCGGAAATAAGAATGTTAAAATTAATTTAATTTTATGTTGATCATTTGGAATTTATTTTTAAAAATTAATTAACAAAGTAAAAGAGAATAACGTAAAGAGGAGATAAGGCTTTTCTATTCATTTGAAACGTAACCATACATAATTATCTATACTACATATTAACATAGCAAGAATGATAAAAAAAAAACATGAATAATATCGAAAATAAATAAAAGATAAAATAGCATAATATCGAAAACAAAAAGATAAAAAATAGCTTAATCTCGAACACAGAATGATAAAAAAATAGCATAATATCTAAAACAAAATGAAATAACGTTAAACTCGAGTCATCACACCCGTGAAATTACACCATAAGAATGAATGTAAGCAAAAGAAAAAAAATATAATAAGAACAAAAGAAAAAAAAATGATAAGAATGGCTATGATAAAGACAATGACGGGATTAAAAATTAATTAACAAAGTAAAAAGGGAATAACGTAAAGAGGAGATAAGGCTTTTCTATTCATTTGAAACGTAACCATACATAATTATCTATACTACATATTAACATAGCAAGAATGATAAAAAAAACATGAATAATATCGAAAATAAATAAAAGATAAAATAGCATAATATCGAAAACAAAAAGATAAAAAATAGCTTAATCTCGAACACAGAATGATAAAAAAAAAATAGCATAATATCTAAAACAAAATGAAATAACGAAAAAAAAAAAAAAAAAAAAAAAAAAAAAAAAAAAAAAAAAAAAAAAAAAAAAAAAAAAAAAAAAAAAAAAAAAAGCATAAATCATTACATCAGTTTTTTCTAGTCGTGTAATATAACTCATCCCTACATATCCTTCATAATAACTAAATACGTAACATGAATAAGACAAAGTAGTATGAATGATAGGATGATGATCTGATGATGATGATGGTGATGGGGATGGTGATGATGTGATGTGATGTGATGATGACGATGATGATGATGATAATAATAATAAATACAATACAATAACGTAAAACTGATCCTCACATACGCTCCATCGTAACAAAAACCACAAGAACGAAAGAAATTCGAAGGACATATACAAAATAAAGAAAAAAAAATATAATAAATCAAACTAAACAGAAATCACAGCCAAAACGTTTCTTATCACATAAAAAAAAGAAAAAGAAAGTTCTTATCACATAAAAAGAAGAAAATTAAAGTTCTAATCACATAAAAAAAGGAAAAGAAAGTTCTAGTCACATTAAAAAGGAGACAAATAAAATCCTAATCACATACAAAAGAAGAACAAACAAAATCCTTACACATAAAAAAAAGAAAAAAATCAAATCCTCACACATAAAAAAGAAGAAAAAATAAAATTCTAATCACATAAAAAAAAGAAAAAAAAAATCAAATCCTTACACACAAAAAGAAGAAAAATCCAAATCACATAAAAAGAAGAAGAAGAAAAAAAAAATACATTCCATACACATACAAAAAATATATATATATAAAATAAAATTCCAATCACACACACACACACACACACACACACACACAAAAAAAAAAAAAAAAAAAAAAAAAAAAAAAAAAAAAAAAAAAC
>BOPN01004653.1:0-7500 GCA_017312705.2 Penaeus japonicus
TATGTATATGTATATGTATATGTATATGTATATGTATATGTATATGTATATGTATATGTATATGTGTATATATATATATATATATATATATATATATATATGTATGTATGTATACATGTATATATATATGCTACGAAGAACCCTTGCGTCCTTCCGAGCGTCTCATCACCTAAAAACCCATAAAGAAAAAGGTATCAAGACCCCATCTCCCCAGCAACTCCATGCGACTCCAAATAAGGGGGAAAACGGGGCAACGCACCCGCAAAAATCAATTCACTCCAGCGAGCAATTCTACGCCTAGATAATAATGCCAATAATGCGAAGCCATAATTCCATACTGCTAGGTAGGATATAATGATCCTGGAATATATGTACCCGAGAAGGTATTCTCACCACCTGTGCCCCTAAACAGCTTTAAGACGACGACCACCTGTCCGGCCCGAGTGGCTCTGAGCGCCGGAGTCGTCAGGAAGAACAGGGAGCGCTCAGGTGGCCGTCACACCCGGAGCAGCAGCGTCTCAAAAGGAGTTACCTCTCTCTTTGATTAGGTAGCTGTAGAGGCACCCGCTCATCTGGTAGACGGAGATGGTGATCTTGCGTTTTTTAGGGGCTGGGCGCAGCATCCTCCACAAGCGCTTTTATGCTTCTTTATTGTTTATAGTCTGAAGTTCCTTATCTATGGCGCGAGGTCGGGTGGTTGGGAGGAACGGGGTTTGGGCGGTGGGGAGTGGGTGTCGGGAGGGGGGAGGGGGGCGAGGAAGAAAGTAGGGACGGGGGATATGGGGGGAGGTAGGGAGAAGAGGAGATAGTGAAGGAAGAGGAGAAGAAGGAGAAAGAGAAGGAGAAAGAGACGGAGAAAGAGAGAAAGAGAGAAGGAGAGAAAGAGAGAGAGAGAGAGAGAGAGAGAGAGAGAGAGAGAGAGAGAGAGAGAGAGAGAGAGAGAGAGAGAGAGAGAGAGAGATTGAGAGAGAGAGAGAGAGAAAACAATCGGCAATTAGGTCATCGACAGAAGACTGAGAGAGGCAGAGAGAAGCAAACAACACAGAAGAAGGGGAAAGTGTGAAATAAATAAAAGGAACAAGCACAAAAAAGGAGGAAGGGACTGACTCACCGACGGGGTAGGGCGGGGAGGATAGTGTTACCGAAGAGGAAGGGATATAATTCACGAAGAGGGGGGACAGGAGGAAGCGCGATAATAACGCAGAAGACGGAGCGAAGAGGCAGATCTAACGAAGCAAAAGAAAAGAGGAATGAAAGAGAATGGATAACACCGAGGGCGGGAAGAAGTGGAGGAATTAATAACGCGATTCTCTCCCCCGTTTCGTTGGCGCCCATACCACGGAATCGCCGCCCACACGACACTTCCCCAGCGCCGCCCACCTCCGGCACCACGACCAGCGCGCCGCCCCAGCCAACCACCCGCAGTTCCTCGCCCTTTGTGCAGGTCGTTAGTGCAACTGCGGGCCGTGTCCCCGTGCGTGTCCAAAGGTGACGAGGAAAGGGACACCAGATAGGAACAGCAACAGGTGAACACCCTCTGTCACTTCTCTCTTTCTCTTTCTCTCACTAGCTGTCTCTCTCTCTCTCACTTTCCCCTAATCACGTCAGACTAAATCACACATTGCGTACTTTCACAAACGTAAACATATCCGCCGATATTTTCTCTTTCTTTTGTCGTGAAGGTGGACACCGGGGAGGAGAGGGCACGGCGTGTCGCGGCACAGGCCACGGGTACACTACTGACACACTCACCCGACACGTTCATGGCCCTTGTGGGGCGAGCAGGAGGTGGGGGGGGGGGTATCCAAGAAAGGAGAGAGAGAGAGAGAGAGAGAGAGAGAGAGAGAGAGAGAGAGAGAGAGAGAGAGAGAGAGAGAGAGAGAGAGAGAGAGAGAGAAAGGGGGTATGGAGGACGGGAGAAAGGAACTAAGGGAATATGACGACGCTCCAGTAAACAGATTTACACGCAGATACACAGTCATACGTATATACACGTTTAAGGAAAAAATATATATATTCCCACATGCTTACACACATTTCTCATTTGTACACAACTAAAAACATTCAAGAGTCGAAAATGCACATACAAAACACACACACACACACCACACACACACCACACACACACACACACACACACACCTGAATCTCTCTCCCCGCCCCCTTCATTATCCCAGCCTGCATGCACCCTGGACGAGATGCTTCGTGCTCGGCAACAGCATTTGCATTTACTTTCACCGAAGAAAAATACAATTCCAAGACTTTCCTTCCTTCCCATTCCCTCCCACCCTCTTATGATCTTTCCTCTTCTCTGCCCCTTTCATTTATTCACACCTCGTCTTCAGTGCGTCCTTTCTTCCTCCTTATTATGTTTCTTTCTTTCCCTCCTCCTTTCCTTGTTTCCTTCCTTCCTTCCTTCCTTCTTCCCTCCCTCCTTCCTTCCTTCCTTCCTTCCTTCCTTCCTTCCTTCCTTCCTTCCTTCCTTCCTTCCTTCCTTCCTTCCTTCCTTCCTTCCTTCCTTCCTCCCTCCCTTCCGACAGAGCCGGGCCCCGCTAGTCTTGCCTTTAGTGGCCTCGAACCAGCGCCCCAAAAGAGGTTATATACACCGTCTAAGATTCCAGTCCCTGACCCAAGCGATCCTAGTTAATCGACGCCCTCGCACTCGCACGTGGCGTGGGCGTGGCTTGTGGATGTAGGTGAGACGGGCGGGGGAGAGTTGGGGAGGGGTTATCCGCTCCCCCTTTCCCAATATCTCTCTCTATTTATTTATTTATTTTTCTCTCTCTTCTATCTCGCTCTCACTCTCAGTCTCTCAGTCTCTCAGTCTCTCTCTCTCTCTCTCTGAGAACACTGGAAAAAAAACTCACCGAAAGGGAGAGATGGGACAAGGATGGGGCGAGGAGGGGAGGAGTGAGAAGCTCCGATCTTCAGGAGGGGTCGAACCCACGCCCATATATGCCGCTTTATTCTCCTCCTCCTCCTCCTCCTCCTCCCCCTTCCCACCCAGAACTTCCACTCCCATTCTCCTTCCTCTACCCTCTCCCCCTCCCACTACAGAACCCCTCCCTTCCTCTCTTCCCCTTCCCCTTCCCCTCCCCCTCCCCCTCCCCTGTACCCCCTCCCACACCTCTCGCCACACGCCACCCCGACACCGTTACAACCACGAGCGCATTACGACAATCGCCTAATCGGTTTGTGTGTATCTCCTTATTTATCTCACAGCTTCCCTTTAACAGATTCTCGCCGTAATCTAGAACCTGAAGGCACAACCAAACTCAGACGCTTAGAGAGAGTTACGAATACGATTACAGTCAGAAAAGGGTCCATTCACTCTTTAAAGACTGTCTAATTTTAAAGTTAATAAAATGGTATAACGATAACGTTGTAAATGATACCAATAATAAAAAAGAACATAATAATGGTAAAAAAAATAACATTTGTAATATAAAATACAAGAATACTGTTTATAGTCAATTATATCATACCAGTTATATTTTGTAGCATCATGTATTGTTATAATTGCTGAATCACCACTGCCATTATCATCATATTAATTAGATTAGATTATTAATAAAATATAGTCGTTTCATATACAAGGGGTAATAAAAATAATATCGTTTGGCAAAAATCTGAAGAGAATCAGAATGATATAATAACAATAATGATAATATTAATATTAATAATAATAATAACAATAGTAATAATACTGACAATAATGTTATTAATGACAATGACAATGATAATGCTGATGGTAATAATAGTAATAGTAGTAGTAGTAGTAGTAGTAGTAGTAATAATTGTTTTTGATTGATTTTATAATAATAATAATAATAATAATAATAATAATAGTAATAATAATAATAATAATAATAATAATAATAATAATAACAATAACAATAATAATGATAATGATAATAATAACAACAACTACAACAATATTAATCATCATCATTATCATCATTACCACTTTTAGTATCATCATTATATGAGAATGATGATATGATAATGACAATGATAATAATAACAATAATAATACTGAATAATAATATTAATGATAAATAATGATAATAACAACAGCAATGATAAATAATAAATATTCCTAATAATAATGAAAATAAAAAATAACGTTAATTATTAACAATGGTAAAACAGCAATAACAACAAAAAATAAAATAATTTAATCATAATAACAATTGCCAGATGTAGCAATAATATATCAACAATCAAAAGCCTTTCTTCGACGAACATGAATGATTATGACGAGGATATAGATTAAACAATTGCAAACGATAGTTTTTTTGTTTCTTTTTTTTTCTCGGTAATCACTTTCCATAAGTCTCCCTCGAAAATCAGGCTTAAGAAAACGTGATTCGGGACAACCGTCTAACAGAGAACGCTTCACTACGGCAGGTATACTACGCTAAATTGATCCAGTGGTACATTTCCGTACCAATTTATAATCCTCTTTTATAGCTTCCTTGAAGATACATTTTGATCTTAAATTAATGCTGGATAAAATACGTACAAACCCTCAAACAATCAGATAAAGCAGGAAAAGAAATTCCTAATGCATTGGTCTTTCCATTAGTTTATTTAGTCGTTGGCTGGATGTCTTGGCATGTAGATGGTGAACTTGGCTGCTCCAAGTTATAAATGAAGTTTCAATGACAACTGATCCTTAGAGTGTGGGCTGCAACCCTCGGCCCGACGTTTTAGGCCTTACCCTTGATAGATCTGAAAATACCCATCTGTCCATACATACACTACAGCAAACCAACTAGCTATATTACCATAAAAGGATCTTTACACACTTTTGAACATGTGTACGTATGTCTCTATATACACATATATGTAGCCATATATCCAAATACACAGTTATGTACATCAGACTGTCCGGTGTCGTTTAGGATTTTACGCAAGAGCAGTGTGTAGTGCGTTTACGTGGCTGGCAAGGTAAGCATGAACTTCAAATGAACAAATGTGCATGGATAGAAAGCTCAAGAAGCAGTGATTCTAACGGCGTAAGAGCTTCTTTGTACATTTTGCACCTACATCTGTTGCCTTTTTACTTCCTTCCTCTAAATGCCCTTTCCTTCCCACATCCCCTTTGTGTTCCAGAGCTCTTTCATTCCCAGCCATATCCCCATTTCCTTTAACTCTTCATTTTCCACTCAGTTTCTACCCGCGCTATCATCGCCCTCATTCACCCCCACTCAAGTGCCTCCTCTCTCCCTGGCCGCGGCACCAGTGCCAGGTAAGGCCCGGCGGAGTAAATATACACCCCTCCTTGAACCCCAACTCGCCATATGCTCTCGTCTGATACAAAGACCGCTTATACACACGCATTCATACATATACGTATACATAGATGCACGGCATACAAATACAGACGCATGTGCGATACGTGCAATGGAATTATGACTGTTTTATTTGCCGTCCGTTGCAGATGAACACACAGTGATAACTATTTTAAGGGCCGATATCTGTGGCAATGTTGGAGAACCAGTGAATGGCCGCAGTTTAGATAACCTCGGGATAAAAACGCCTGGCATTAAGGTGTGCTGCGATAAGATACTTGTAAACAAAGACACGCGGGAGAGAGAGAGAGAGAGAGAGAGAGAGAGAGAGAGAGAGAGAGAGAGAGAGAGAGAGAGAGAGAGAGAGAGAGAGAGAGAGAGAGAGAGAGGGGGGGGGGGGGAGAGAGAGAGAGAGAGGGAGGGAGGGAGGGAGAGAGAGAGAGAGAGAGAGAGAGAGAGAGAAAGAGAGAGAGAGAGAGAGATAGAGAGAGAGAGAGAGAGAGAGAGAGAGAGAGGGGGGGAACAACATAGACTCTTAAGCAATTAAAAATAGACTGTTTGCTAATTCTTCCTACATAACATCAACTAAATATTTTCTATATTTTTCATCATGTGCTGAGCAGTGTCGTTTTATCAGAAACTGTAATAGCGACCGAATGATCTCGAATGTTGTTTGTTGGTTAGATATCTCAATTGAACTTTGCTCGTGGATCAATTTTCTGTTATATAATATTCTGAATTCTAAATACGTTCGCTGAGTCATCTTAAGACTCCTGTTACACATTTATTCTTAGGCGTGTGTTTGTGTGCTTGTACTTGTACAAATCTGGATTTATTTCTCTACTCACCAGACATATGTTACAAGAAACGACCTCTTTACTTTCATTAATCAATTATTTCTTAGTTTTTAACGAAGAGGAGGGTTTATTACATCAAATTAATGAGATGCAGTATAAATCTTTAGTTCTTTAATAATAATGAATCATTTTCAAAAACTAAACGCACGCCGTTAAAATGTTTAACTAGCACGGTAACAAAAAAAAAAAAAAAAAAAAAAAAAAGTACAAAAATGATTTGGCCGTATGTGAATATGTGCAGAATATTTAGAAACCCAATTATTGTATTTATTGTATGTAACGAATGCAATAAAAAATACAATAAACCTCCTGAGCATTACCTACTATTGTTTAAATAAAAATAAAGAAAGTCAATATCCTAAAAAGTAAACAAGACGAACAAATCTAAATAAACAAAAATAATAATTCGCCAGTGGCTTTAAACTTGAGGTAATACTGAAACGAAGTTCAGCAGTCTACTGTAATTTCTGAACAACTGGGTATGTGCAGTTTGGACCCTGTCACTAATGACACATACACCCCGCGCCCAACCCTCTTTCTAACCAAGGTCCCGTATGAGGTGCAGAACGTTCGTATCACACGCGGTATCGTGAAAGGAAATGTTCCGTCGATAAAATAGCTCATCTTCAGCTACCTAGTTGTGAACCAGCGTGGGTCTTCGAAAGCGGCGAGGATGCGACTGATCATGGGCCAGGCAACACTCCTACAACCAAGGCAGACATTCGGAGATCCAAGATTACCATAAAACCACAGCGCACGATGTCCCTCCGAGAGAAAGAACGGCCCCACTAACACAAAAAGGCCGTCCAGATGCCGAGTCACGTCCCGGGAACGTTCAAGGCAACGTTTGGGAGACAAACATGGCTTCGCTCTGCCCGGAACGACCTCTTCACATATCTCCTTGTTATCGTTTTTAGCTTACAGGAAGAACCGGAAGAGCTGGAGGGGGGGGTGGGGAAGAGAGGAAGAAGGAGGGGAGGGGGAAGAGGGGAGAAGGGTAGTGGTGAGGGAAAAAGGGAGGAAAGGGGGGCATGAAGAGGGAGGATGACGAGGAGGAGGAGGAGGAGGATGGGGGAGGGGGGTGGAGCGGAGTGGAGTGGGAGAAATGAGGAAGGGTGAAGGAGAAGCAGGAAAAAAGGAAGAGTATGATTAGGGAGATATATGGACGTAGAAAGAAAACTGGAAAGGAAAGGATAAAGCAAATACTTGAAAACGAAAACGGAAAACGTAGGAAAAAAATGACAGAACAAATACCTGTAAATAAAGATAAAATGAATGTAAACAGGAAAAGAAGAAGAATAAAAGTGAAAGGCCCGAGAAAAACAGGGAGATAAATTATAAGAGGG
>BOPN01004653.1:15000-20000 GCA_017312705.2 Penaeus japonicus
CAGGAGGGAGAAAAGATTGGGGCGACTCAGGCACACTGCTGGGATCCTCCTGAGAGTTTCCCATCACAGTGCTCCACTGGGGCTGTGTTACGCTTTGGCTACGACTACTACACTCTGAGGCAACAAGAACCACCTCATCTACAACACGCGGTTCTCTGGAAACTCTCCTGGTGGCTACCTCAAAGACTTTATCAAACACAGGAGCATGTTCCTCTACTACCCTTGGCGAGGCAGGCACTGAGTGTGCCCGCCTGGCCCGGTCATGCACACACTCAGAGGTAACAATCATAGCCTCTACCCTATCCTTACATGTAGCCATCTTGGCTGGACCTTGGGAGAGATCCTCCTCCCCTAGGAGAGTAACCCTCTCAGGGGAGCATGGCCCCAGTACATGGCTACTGTACAAGTTAACATTCAAGCAATTGTCGTTAGTAGAAGAAATGTTGGAAGAGAGAGAAGAATAGGGAGGCTGAGCGTCTCTTAGCGGCAGCTCTATGGCACTACGCCTACGTGTGGAAACCTCTTTACCTTCACTGTTACTCGATTCCAGGGCCATCGACAAACGTATGGCCTTCTCAATGTTGGCTTTAGCACAGATCTTTTCTTCGGGCTCAGCGGATTCGCTAACACTCTGTTGGGGCTCAAACACATTCTCATATACGGGTTCTTCACTAATGTTCAATGGGGTTGTATCGTCTGGCTTACTGATGGTGTCTGGCTTAGCAAATGTGTCTGGGTCACAAACTACATCGGGCTTTTCAATGTTAACATTATCAGTTAGTGGTAAAGTAGCTGGTGGTGTAGATGGCGTTGTAGTCTCATCGTTGGTCTCAATCTTGGAGAGCGTGGAGATGAGTGCATCCAACCGTGCGATATCTACAGGATCTTGCTTCTGTTGCTGTTCTGCAGGCTTGGAATCAGCCAAATAGAATGGTTTGGGCTTGTTGTTGAAGATACTATCAAGGGGCCTATAGGGCTTTCGGTCTACAACAACAGGTTGGACAGGTGAACTCTGGATAGTCTGAATCTTGACCAGTTTTGGAGCTGTTATGGTTGTGATTGTGGGTTTATCAGAGGAGAAAGTAGCTTCTTTATTTCTCTTTTCTGACTCCATCCACATTGAAGGTCCACCTGGTGGAACTCTGGCTTCACGAATAATGGCCTGACGGATGTCTGGCTGAGACACTGCCCTAGCTGATGACATTTCTGTCAGTGTCTCAGTACTGGTACTAAGATTGCTGAGGTTACTTGTACTAAGGTTCTCCCACTTGTTGTCTGTCAGGTTTGCACGCTCCAGCCAGCTGGGATTGTGTCGTGGAGATGTAAGACCAGTTTCACCTTCACCTACAGCATCCTTGTAGCTCTCAAAGAACCTTCCTGCACGACGTGCTTCTTGTTGATGCTTTACTCTCCGTGGTGTCTGCAACTTACCACCTCTGTCCTTTGCAGCATTAGCACCTGATAGGTTGTGTTCATTTTGCATGGCACGGGCACGGTCTGCCGACATGGATCTCATTGCACGTCGCCTATGTACAGGAGAATCTGTGTTGGCTTCAGAAAGAAGTTCATCTAGCTCAGATGTATTAAGTTCTCTATCCTTTTGTTCCTTTCTTAGGTTTCTGAAAGCTAGGTCATCCATGGTTGTATCTGGCTGCTTCCTAGCAATCATTTTGGGCCTATAATTGTCTTTTCTGCTTACATGCAAGTAGTCACTTGGTGATGACTGTGTGGTAGGTCCCAGAGGTATACCAAAAGGTGGCTGTGGTTCAATTATCTTGATAGCATTTGCTTGTTTGATGTTCCTATAAGACACATCATCATATACTATGTCAGGTTCACCCTCAAGCATTGGATCTTTAGGAACATTCTTATCCACATCAGAGGGTGTGGTATGAGCTGGGGAGACCAACAGGTAACTTCCAGTCATTTGTAAGGCTTTTTGTACATCTGGCTGGTTCCGACTGCTCTGTTGGCACCGTCTGAAGTGCATATCATCTGATTGTTTATCTGGCACTCCTGATCTTCTCATTTTGGGCGTTCGAGGCCTGCTGTTCCTGTCTTTTATAGTGGAGTCAGTCTCAGTAGCCTCACTAGTTGAATCATTCAAAATATCTTGTCCATCATTGTTGCTCCTCAACTGTTGATGGGCAGTTGGTAGGTCCCTCCTCTCTGCACGATCTAATATGTCATCGCTATCCAGCTTGAGGCTGTCATAGATCTCTTCTAGTTCTTTTAAAGCTTCCTCAAAGTTAGAGCACTTGCTTTTTTCAAGTCTTTCTTTCTCCTTTCTGTACATCTCCTCAAATTCTTTCTGGTATTTAGGTTTGTCCTGAGGGTGTTCACGCTTATGTTTAATGATATTGTGCAGTATTTGTTGCTTAGTGGCTGACAGATCTGAAGCAACAAGTTGACGATGGCCCCGACGTGGAGGCTGAGGTTGTGTCTTTGGAGTGACAGGAGGAGAATCCTTTTCAGCAGACTCTGATTTCTCAAGAACCATGGATAAGGGCCTGTTTTGAGCCACTGCCTTCTTTTCCCGTGCAAGACTGCTTTGACTGGAGTCCGAGTCTGGTCCCTTGGGTACAGGACTTGACACATCACTCTGGCCTGAGAGTGAGCTGAGAGACTCTGCCTGCTTTAGTGTAATTGGCGGAGGCCTAGGTTTTTTGGGCAGAATGCTGCCATATGTCTCCTCAGCTTGTTGGTCTGTTCCAATTGATGTACTATTGTTAGAGTTATTTCCATCAATACCTTTTGGGCTGTTTGAGCGAGAGGAATCACTCAACACCTGAGATGGCAAGTTCCTTTTGATTTTAATCTCTTGCTCTTTCTGGCGCCAAGCTGTGTTAACCTGCTGTAGCCTTGCACTGTTGTCACTCATATATGATGAATAATCAGAAGACGGTGAAGGAGGAACACTACTAATGGGCACAATCTTAGCATATTGCGGTGACTGATCAGTGTAGTATTTTAACTGGTTGTTTTGTTGACTCTGGACTACCTGTGGTTGTGACAGAGTATGCTGCTGCGACTGCTGTAATGGCTGAGCATACTGTTGTTGTTGTTGTGCACGGTAATACTGGTTCTGTGTTGTGGGCCGAGGAGGTTGATCTGTATACCTATAATGTGTGTTGGGGTAGCCTGGAGGGGAGGGGCGTGCAGGAGCACCACCAGTATTGTACTTGAGCTGACCCTGCTGCTGCGGTGACAGCTGAAGCTCTGAGAAAGAGCGACGTGTTGGTGCATTCACCAATGGAGGTGGACCACCCACTTGTGGGCCATTAGGCTTTGGGCCGAGGTAGGCTGGAACTGAGCGGACACTTGGACTGGGACTTGAACCTTTGGTGAAGTTACTTAAACTTGACTGACTGGAGTTTGGACGGTTAGGATCTTGGTTGAGGCTTTCAAATGAAAAGGACATTGGTCGTCCATCTGCAGGAGACATTATCCTACTTGGGTCTCGTGGCGGGGGGGCAGGAGGAGTTAGACCAGATCTGTTGCTTGGAGTATTACCAGAAATTGGGAACATTCCTGGAGATGACTGCATGATGAAAGAACTTCTGTTGATATTACTGTCATAGGAAGCACTTCTGTGGCTGCGTAAATCACCTTGTAAAGGTGTCTCATAATCCTGGAAACTTCTTCTCAAGTGAGGTCCAGATGGTGGAGCTAGTGAGACTGACACTGATTGGGGTTTATTTCTCATGACGACAGCTTCCCTGGTCTCCGATGGCTGACGTGGAATGTGACCGTGGAACTTAGTCTTCATATGTGGACTGGCTGCTGGACTCACTGACGGCGTCCTCAGAACAATAGAGGACTCATATTCACTAGACTCCTGATATACAAGCTTGGCAGACCATCTGGGTTTGTGTGCTTTCTCTGCCTCCTTCTTCTTCTCCTCATTGATCCTATTACGCTCTGCCTCATATTCTCGTATCCGCTGGATTTCCTGAATCCTTGCCTGGACAACCTCACGATTTCTCCGATCCTTTTCTGTCTCTGTCCGCAATGTCTCCAGCTCCTGAGATTTTCTCCTGAGAAAGCGCTCTGTGCGGGCAGCTCTGGATCTCTTGCTAAGGGAATTGGATTTTGAGAGGCTGGACTCACTACCATACATGGAGTGTGATGACACTGAGGCCTTCTCCTCATCAGAACTCGTATCCTTGAACTTATCACGTAGTCTCTCCACCCTTGCCTTCAGAGCCTCCCTCCGCTCCTTCTTGCTAATAGTGTCTGTGCTAGAGCTGCGAGCACCCATTCCTCCTCCAGAACAGTAGCCCAGGGAGGCATGTGAGCCACCTCCCGCCCATGAGCCTAGACTGACAGGCAGGGAGTCATGGGAAGCTGAGACACCGCGACGCCCTTGCTGAGCTAGTGTAATGGGGATACCCAGAGGCTGTATGTCCATTCCTCTACTGGTACTGACCAACCCAGCAGGCGTTACTCGAACCATCCTTCGCCCATCTGTAGGCATGAAGCTGCTCTCACAGCCACCACCTCCATCCAGGGGCGTGACACGCACACCACCCGCACCCCGAGCCACGGGACTGTAGTCTTCTGGTGCAGGTGGTGGTGGTGGGGGAGGGGGAAGGGGCTCCCTCTCCTTCGGCTCCTTTTTCTTACTCTTCCTCCTCAAGAAGTGCCGCTTCTGTGGTTCCTCACTATCGCTACTGCTACTACTGCTGGATGAGCTGGAATCTGCCATGCCCTTCTTGCGCCGCCTGAAGATGCCACTCAGAAGGGACCGTTTGCTCTTTTTCTCTTGCAGTGGCGCCTGCCTCTCTGCTGGTTCGCTCTCCTTCGGCCGTTGCTGTAATTGCTCATGTTGATCTTGCATTTTCTTCTGTAAGTGCTGCTGTTCCAACCTCTGCTGAAGATGCTGCTGTTCAAGCCTCTGCTGTTGCAGCTTTTGTTGTTGCGCTTGCTGCATATTTTGCTCTTGTTGCTGCAATCGTTGCTGCAGGTGCTGTCGCTGCTGCTGTTGTTGTTGGTACTGC
>BOPN01004653.1:25000-37500 GCA_017312705.2 Penaeus japonicus
ATCCATTTTCTTCTAACTGAACAATTTGAAACAAACCAAATCATTCATTCGGAAAAAAAAAAACGTGTGTGTGTGTGTGTGTGTGTGTGTGTGTGTGACTTGTGTGTGTAAAGGGTCCAAAAATACACCTTTAAAGGCCGAAAAAAGGAGGAAAGAAAGAAAGAAAAAAACATAAATAACATCAAAGGACATGAAAAGAAAAAAAAAGAGAAAAATGTCAGAGGGAATTAGACCAATGGGTAATCCAGCCAAGCGAATAAAAAATAAGGGTGCGAGTCTGTCAAACATAAAACAAAAAATGAGAACAGCAGCGGAGGAAGGAGGAGGAGGAGGAAGAGGAAGAGGGAGAGGAGGAGGAGGAGGAGGAGGAGGAGGAGGGGAGGAGGAGGAAGTTGATTAAGAGTAAGAGAAGGAGGATAAGTAGATGTTAGAGGAAGAGGAAGAGGAAGAGGAAGAGGAAGAGGAGGTGGAGGAGGAGGAGGAGGAGGAGGAGGAGGAGAGGGGAGGAGGAGGAAATTGATTAAGAGTAAGAGAAGGAGGATAAGTAGATGTTAGAGGAAGAGGAAGAGGAAGAGGAAGAGGAAGAGGAAGAGGAGGAGGAGGTGGAGGAGGATGAGAAAAGAAAGAAAAAACAAGAAGAAGAGGGAAAAGGAGGCGGAGGAGAATCAATGTGATAATGAAAATCATATCAACAAAAATAACAATAACAATAACAACAACGACAACGACGACAACAACTTAGATGTTAAAAGGAAGGAAAAGGAGGAGAGAATGATAATAACAATAACATATGAAGAGCAGTGATAATATAATAATAATAATGATAATAATGGTAAAAGTGATAGAGGGCTGTTATTTGTAGTATTAATAAAAAAATGTTATAGCACTGATAATTATAATTATAATAATAATAATAATAACAATAATAATAATAACGACAATAATGATAACGACAAAAATCAATTAAATGTGATGATCGTAACTATGATGGTGGTGATAACATTCTTATCTGTGCATTCGAAAAAAGGAAAGATAAAAATATAAATACATATGCATACATACATACATATACATACATATACATACATATATATATATATATATATATATATAGAGAGAGAGAGAGAGAGAGAGAGAGAGAGAGAGAGAGAGAGAGAGAGAGAGAGAGAGAGAGAGAGAAGAGAGAAACGCAGACAACAGGAGAGAGAAGGAGAGAAGGAGAGAAGGAGAGAAGGAGAGAAGGAGAGAAGGAGAGAGTGGGGGAGGGGGAGGGGGGAGACGGACCTTGAGAGAAGGTACGGCGGAGGCCCACCGGAAATCCCGCGCGTGCCTCTTCGGCCACACGCGTCATCCCCATTACAAGAACTATCCATCAAGTGTATTGGGAGATTTGCGAACATAAATATAGTGGCACTGGGATGTAAAAAAGTAGTAGTAATAATAATAATAATGATAGTATTAAAAATAGTAATAGTATCAATTAATAATATCTATCGTTATTATCATCATCATCACCATCATCATTAGCAGTATTAGTATGAATTATTATCATCCTCATTACAATTATCAACATCATTACCAAAATCATTACTATAATAATCACAATGATTATGACAATAATACAAAAATAACACATTGACAACAATAACAAAAGAGCGTGTGCGTGTGCGTGTGCGTGTCCGTGTAGATGTGAGTGTGCGTGTACGTGTGCGTGAGCTAGACAAATGTACAGATAGGCGGACAGACAGAAGGAAAATGAAAATACAGAAAGACGTAATGTACTCTTCACGACCGGGTACGACCCTCATGAGTCTTGGCGCCAACGTATGACGTTATCATCCCTCCGTCATTCACTCATCATTTCTCTCTCTATACCTCTTTCTCTCCCCCTTCCTTCCTTCCTTCCTTCCTTCCTTCCTTCCTTCCTTCCTTCCTTCCTTCCTTCCTTCCTTCCTTCCTTCCTTCCTTCCTTCCTTCCTTCCTCTCTCCTTCCCTTCCCTCCTTCTCTCACTCACATTCTTCATGTCTTCCACTCTATTCCTCCCCTCCTTGCCGCCCATCTCTCTCCCATTCAGACCAAGGGCAAGATGATGGGGGGAGGGGGGGCATGGGGTAAAAGAACCGTGGTAGTTATGGTTGTGATAACCTGCAACTTGCAACTTCAAATGAGTAACACCGGCCAGGAGTACTGGCGCTGGCATGAGACAAGATACGTCGGTGCTAGAGACTTTTTTTTCAATTACGTGCGGGGCCTTGACATCGTTCTCTCTCTCTCTCTTTCTCTCTCTCTTTCCCTCTCTCTCTGTCTCTCTGTCTATCTCTTTCTCTTTCTCTTTCTCTCTCTCTCTCACTTACACTCACTCTCTCTCTCACTCACACTCTCTCACTCTCACTCTCACTCTCACTCTCACTCTCACTCTCACTCTCACTCTCTCTCTCTCTCTCTCTCTCTCTCTCTCTCTCTCTCTCTCTCTCTCTCTCACTCACTCTCACTCACACTCACTCACTCACTCTCACTTACTCACTCACTCTCACTCACTCACACACTCCCTCAGTCACACTCTCACGTTCACACTCACACCTACACTCACACTCACATTAACATTCACACACTCTCTCTCTCTCGGTCACACTCCCACTCCCACTCTCATCTCACTCTTACTCACTACCTACCTTCCGCAACATCCCTTCCTTTCTCGTTTTCTCTCTTATCCACCCATATATTCACTCTTGCCTTTCCTTCCATACCCACCCCTACCATATCTCTTCACCTTTCCTTATTCCTCCCTTATTCCGTCTGTAACTCTCTCTTTCCCTTTCCCCTCTACCTTCCCCCACCCTTTCCGTCTATCCCATCACTTTCCCTTCTACCTTTCCTTTCCCTCTTTCTTCCCGTCTCCACGTTCCTCCTCCGTACGAACCAAACCGCTGCCTCCGCTTTCCACGATCCACCCAAGCCCTTCTCTTATTATAGTATCCTTACCGACCCCCTCCGCCCTCCCCTACCTCCCTCCCTCCCTCGCTGCCCTCCACGCAAGATCAGAGAGGCCATTCATGTGCCAAGCAGTATCAACTCGAGTGTCTGGTGGTGCCTCCCGGGTGCCAGCGGGACGGATTTCTGAGTGAGTCTCTGTGTTCTTCCACCTGTATGATCCCTGTGTAATTCCTCTCCTGGATCTCCAGTCCACATCCCCATCTCAGACAGTGGAATATTTTGGACTATTTTGGACTATTTTGAACTATTAAGGCCGGATAATGTTGGCCTACGACATCATGTGCCTGCTGACTCACGCTAGCAATATCGAGGCGAAAAACAGCATAATTTACATCCGGCAGATAGTTTGCATCCCAGTCTCCCTCAAAAATAACTATAAATATGTGAAATGCAAACAAGTGTAGAAATTCAAAATGATGCTAGGAGTAGTCATGCTAATAATGAAAATTACGAAGATGACATTTGCGATAATCACAATGGTGACAATGATGAATAAAATGGTGATGATAATGGCGTTTATATCGAAAATTATGATGATGATAATAAAAACAGATTTCCCCCGCCTTCCCCGCCCGTGACTTACATCCTCAATGCGCGAGAAGGACGACGGCCTGAGTCGCTTGGGCTCCACTCTCCAAGGCGACACGGACGAAGAAGTTGGACTCGAGTTGAAGGCCCAATCTGGCATGCCACTAGAGGAGGGGGAGGTGCCAGGGGTCCTCGAGGGGGACCTCATGGGTGATCTGGAGGAAGAGGTCTTGCGACGTAGAGGAGGACCGCCCGCTGCGGGGGTGGCATTTGGGGTCCCTTGTGTGGTAGCGCTAGCGCCAGAGGACTCCGGGGTGATGGGTGGCGCCTCAGGCCTTGCCAGCCCCCGCTTCACGATTGTCTTCACCTGCGGACGACTCCTTCTGACCGCTGGGTCGTTTTCGGTCGTCTCCTCCGTTGGGGTCTGGATCTGGCCTTCTGTTTTAGCCTCACTTGGTTTTTGACTCGTTTTGGGCTTTGCCACTTCAGCCGGGCCCTGTGGCGCCGTCGGGGTCTTGGCCTTGTTTTTGCCTCTCGTCGCAGCCCAGCTCAAGGCCTGGATGGTCGGCTGGGCGGTCGCGACGGTCGGGGCCTGCGTTGGGACGCATGTCGTACCTTGAGTCGTGGCCTCGCTGGCTGCAGCTGTTGCCTGATTCTGAGTCCGCGCCTTCGCCCATGCTGTCGACGGAGGCGTGACCTGGTTCTTTCGCACTCGAACCCATGACGGGCATTCAGGTGATTCGTTCAAATTACCTTGAGCAGCAACCTGGTTCTGAACTCTTGGCTTGGCCCGCGTCTTTACCGAGGTCGTGGCCTGACTCTGTCCTCTGGTTTTGGCTGAGGTCGCTGCCTGGGTTGAGGCCGGCGTCTTTGCCTGACTTGCAGTCTGACTCTGGCCTTTCGTCTTGGCTGAAGTCGTGACCTCGGGCTTTGCAGAGGTCGCGGGAATGGTCGTGCCCTGGGTGGTCGACGGCTTGGTGGGGTTGAATCTAACGGGCGACCAGGAGGGCGACCTCAGGGCGCCGCTCGAGGGCGTGTATGGCGTGGGTGCAAGGAGGAAATTGTTGCTAGTTGACAGAGGTCGATTTCCAACCGAGCCACCAGGGATGTCAGAGGAAGATAACGAGGTTGCCCTGTTGGCTATGCCTCCAGGGACCGTTACGGACGGTAGGTTGGACGAAGAGAATGAGGTCGTCTTTGTATGTAACCCTTCTGCCGCCGTCACACTCGGTACATTAGAAGTCGAGAGACAGGCTTCTTCCAAGAAATCCCCCTGGAGTCGCGGTCGCACTCGGGATTCGGGAGACAGGCTTGGAGACCCCGAGGAAACGCTTGGCTTCTGCAACGTTGGAGGACGAGAAGGACGTTGTCTTAGCCGGGAATCCCCGGAGGAAACCGGAGGCCAATCCTATTAGCATCCTCGCACGATGCGCTTCGACCTATAGCATGCGCGGGTGGCATGTTGTAACTGAGTGTGATATGCAGCGTCGATACCATCCTGACCTTGCGCGTCGACACCTGCTCTTGCTCCCAGCAGATGTTTGATAGTAACACTGAAACAGCTGTTCAACTCTTAATGAAGCTGACAGAACAGGTGTTTTGACTCTCCCTAGCACCGTTGATATAGCCTCAATGCCCTGTGGACACCTTCATTTTCCAAATATTCTAGGACGATGATATGAGGATGATGGCAACCGGATGTAACTGGGCGAATTGACGGCCAGATGGTATGGTATAAAGTGATGATGTGAAAATGGCTATGATGACGTCGATGCACTGATGTCAACGCTGGGATCGGACGCGGTCACGGTTCAGTGGCATACAGCAGGGTGACCACGATTTTAGTTGATGTAACAACAGGAGAGCATCTCCATGCCCACACAGGGTCTACTCTCTGTCTACCCTCAACGCCCACGCTCACACGAGGGTCTTCTTGGCTCGCCACCAGACGGCGACGTTGATGATAAACAGGCACTAGCCTCTCCTTGCCCCTGCCCCTTCCTACCTCCCCCCTGGACCACGTGGTGAGGGAGGCACAGCTCTTGCTCGGGGCAAGAGGGTCATGGAGCAGCTCGGCCAACTGCAAGCCAGGACGCGCGTCGCTGGAACGACCTTCCCCACTACCAAGACGACCACGTGCGGCTTCTCCGACGCCCTTTAAGCCTTCCTACGCTGCGAAGGGCGACCTGTATCACCACCTAAGGATACTTTCCACTACACTTTTCCCTTCCGAGCTCCATTAACTTCTCAAAATCGAACACGTGCAAAAAGGGGGACAGCGGATTCACTGGGATTAAAAAGATATTTACAGCAACAGCGACCGAGGAGGGTCGTCACAAAAAGGGTAATCACAGACACATTTCCAAGCTTCTGAGCACCGCCAGTAGACCCCACGAAAGCCCCTTTCCGGATCTCTCACAAACGAACTGAGATCCTTCATAGAGCATCCTACGAGCCCCAACACAGCGCCCAGCCGCCGTGCTGTCTGTCCCACGCGCACGCACGCTACCGCACAGTTCTAGTGATGAGCACCGCCCGTGGCTCCGTCAGAGTGCCAAGTGGTGTGCCCCCGTGCCGCCCTCCCATGCCACCCCTCCCGTGCCACCCTTCATGGCACCCTCCCTCTCTACTTTCCTCCTCCTCCCCGCCCAATGCTCTCCAGGCATAACTTGGCACCCCCCGCCCCTACATTACTATAATTATCCCGACACCTTTACGGATCTCGCCGAGAGGAAAGACAGGTGGGGAAGGAGACCTGGCGACGGGGAGGGAATGTCCCGGACCTCTCCGATCGGCGAGGATGGCAGGGCGGCGAGGAAAGGGGAAGAAGAAAAGCAGAAAGGAGAGACGAAAAGGGGGGAAATGAGGGCATAATACACTGTGCAGGACGTATTGCTGACACCCTCTTTAGTCTAGAGCTTTCTCGAACACTTGGTGAACGAGAGCGGAGAGGGAGGAGAACGCGTGGAAGGTGAAAAAAAAAAGAAAAAAATAGGAAGATGAAACGGAGAAGAAAAGAAAAGGAAGATGAAACACAAGTGCAAGAAAAGGAACGTTGGACATACAAGAGAGAAATGCAGAAGTTGAAACATATTCATACATAAAAAATAGAGAATGGAAGATTAAGAGGCAGACAAAAATGAAAATAGCGCGAAGATATGATGGAGGAATCACAGGGCAGAAGAGAGAAGGGTTCACTGAGCAACACGCTGTCCGCCACACAGTGCAACCAGTGTTAACTGTACTTTAGACTTGCGAGATCCATTACATAGAGTAATACAGATCTCGCCCTCGCTCTGTCTCTTTCTCTCTTTCTCTCTCCCTGTCTCTGTGCCTGTCACCCACTTTATCTGTCTCTATCTTTGCTTCTATGTCTGCTTCTGTCTCTTTATCCCTGTCTCTGTCTCTTTACCCTTGACCCTGCTCCTGTTCATGTCCCTATCCCTGCCTCTTTCTCTTTGTCTCTCTCGTTTTATCCCTTCTCTTCTCATGCCCTGCCAAAAAAAAAGGTTTCTTTGTTTAAATCTGTTCTCTCTCCCCTTCTGACTCGAATTCCCACGAAGTCAACCCCTTCCTCTCAACCCCATCATGTCCTAAACCCACCCCCCTCACCCCTTCTGTCCCACACGCCCCCTGCCCTCCCGCCCCTCCTGGTCCCTTCCTTCCACCGGAACCACTCTCGCCCGACTATAAACACGCCCCCTACAAATTACCCTAAGCCGCTCCCTTTCCTTCCTTCGCTTCTTTCTTTCTTTGTCTGTCTGTCTGTCTGTCTGTCTGTCTGTCTGTCTGTCTGTCTGTCTGTCGTCTGTCTGTCTGTCTGTCTGTCTGTCTGTCTCTTTCCTTTTACTTTCCTTTCTTTTCCTTTCTCTTCCCTTTCCTAAACCTTCCTCTCGTATTCCCTTTCCTTCTCCTCTCTCCCTCTTTCCTCTTCCCTTTTCTCTCATCCCTCTTCTCCCCTCTCCCTCTCTGTCCCTTCATTATCGCCCTCCTAATAATTACTTCTATATTTCCCCGTCATTTACTTACCATCTATCTGTTTCTCCCCCAGATCTCTCTCTCTCTCTCTCTCTCTCTCTCTCTCTCTCTCTCTCTCTCTCTCTCTCTCTCTCTCTCTCTCTCTCTCTCTTTCTCTCTTTCTCTCTTTCTCTCTTTCTCTTGCTCTTGCTCTTGCTCTCTCTTTCGCTCTCTCTCCTATATTCCGCTACATCCTCTTTTATGATTAGAAATATACAATTTAATGGATTCTCTAATTAACGACACATAAATATACAACTTGGACAACTTCCTGTGGGAGAAATCAATAAATATATCAGTTGTGTTAGTAGTGGTGGTGGTGGGGTGATGATGATGATGATGATGTGGGGTGATGATGATGATGATGATGTGGGGTGATGATGATGATGATGATGTGAGGTGATGAGTGATGATGATGTGGGGTGATAATGATGATGATGTGGGGTGGTGGTGATGGTGGTGGTGGTGATGATGTGGGGTGATGATGATGATGATGTGGGGTGATGATGGTGATGATGATGATGTGGGGTGATGATGATGATGATGATGATGATGATGACGGTGATGATAAAATATATCAACAATCATAATAACAATGACAAAAAATAACAATAAAGACGATACCAATATAACGACTTCAACAATAACAAAACCAATGACAATTATAATAAAAAAAATCAGCAGCAGCAACAACAACAATAATAATAATAATAATAATAATAATAATAATAATAATAGCAGTAGGAGGAGGAGGAGGGGGAGGAGAGAAGGGATGGGCGAGAAGATGAAAAAATATATATATAATGCTTTGGAAATAATGGAAACGGAGGTAGCGAAGACGAGGCAAGATAGAAGAGGGAGAATGAAGAAAAGCATAGAGTAGGAAAAGATAAATGAAAACAAGAACGAAAACAAAAGGCACGAGGATAGGGGGAAAGAACATTAGATGGTCATAACAAAGACAGTCTGTTCTGGCGCCGCGAGGGAGGTACGGCTCCCGCGCACGCCGCCCGCTCACTTTGCTGCATCCATGTCCATTATGAGGTTAACATCTATTCTTCTTTTCTTTAAGAGCGTGTGTCTGTGCATGTATCCATGTGTATGGATGCGGATATATGAGCGCGTGTATGTGTGTATACACGTATACATACACAAACGCAAACACAAACACAAACACAAACACAACCACCTACACACCTGCACACCTACACACACACACACACACATACATATACACATACACATACACATACACATACATACACACACACACACACACACACACACACACACACACACACACACACACACACCTACACACACACACACACACACACACACACACACACACACACACACACACACACACACATATATATATATATATATATATATATATATATATATATATATATATATATACATATATACACGTATGCATACATACATCCATGCATAATTACCCATCTTTGTTGCAAGACCACAAGCCTTTTTTTAAAGAAGCTACCAAGCGATCCCTCACCCTCGATATGCTTATTTGATGGGACAACCGCAGCCCTCCCTCCTTCCTTCCCTTCCCACTGCCCTTTCCTGTTCTATTCTAAGCTCCCCTTCCCGAGCTTTTCACGTAACCAAATCGGTCTTAATTACCCAGGAAACAATATAAAACATTATCTTTGGAAATATAGATGGGAGTCTTCTTTTCCACGATATCTAAAGAAGCTGGTTGTCTTTTAAGCTGTGTGTATGGATATGCAGTACGTGCGTGTAGGTTTACATATGTGTGTGTTTTTTAACGTATTCATATGTATGTGACTGTGCGACTGTATACGTATATATGCAAATGTGCACATATGTATATATGTATGTGCGGGTATATGTATATGTGTGACATAGGTATAGGTATAAATATACATTTACATGTATTCTTATATCTATTAGCATACGTATATGTATGGGTGACCATATACTTTCATATGTTTATATATATGTCAATAGGTGTGCGCATTCAAAAGCCTTGAGAACCCCTTTGTAAAAAAAAGAAAAAAAAATAGCACACACCATAAGAACCAGGCAACAAATGGGGTTATGAGAAACAGAGCCATCTTCAAACGGATCCCCGATGATGAACCCTGAGGTGTGGTTCGCGACCCGCCCCCTGCAGTCACCCGAAGGAATAGTCTCTGTCGCTCTCTCCGTCTTCGCGTCTATTGCCGTTGATAGGATGCGGGCAAATTTACTGTGTATTCTAGGACGTATGGGTTTTGGTGTGAGTGAGGGGGACGAAGGAGTGGACGGTAGAGGAGATAGAAAGACTGAGAGGAAGGGGAGAAAGAAAAGACATGGTTTGGAAGAGGGTACGGGAGAGGGAGAGGGAGAGGGAGAGGGAGAGGGAGAAAGAAAGAAGGAAAAGTGAGAGAGAGAGACAGAGAAGGAGAGAGAGAAGGTGAGAGAGAAGGAGAGAGAGAGGGAGAGGGAAAGAGAGAGAGAGAGAGAGAAGGAGAGAGAGAGAGAGAGAGAGAGAGAGAGAGAGAGAGAGAGAGAGAGAGAGAGAGAGAATGTTTGAACGAGAAAAGGAGAATAAGAAAGAAAGTGAGGAATTGGCCCAGACGTTTAATTCTGTACCAGGATGTCAAGATAACTCACGTAACCGCCGCGAGCTCAGCACCTGCCGGCGGCCTACACACATACCTGCGAAAAAAAGAAAAATATTGTTTAAATAACAAGACAAAAGATCTGATTAAATAAATATGATAACGTAACTTAAATCACTGAAACACATATGTACATACATTCAACCACACGAATTCATCAATGCACAAACAGACAGGATAGATACATACATACACATAAACGCACATACACACACAGATCTATGGGTTGAAATGGCAAAAATCCGTCTATGTTTAGCGAGCTCGTGACCTTGACATCCCTTCCTCCCCTCTCAGTAACCAGTCGTGAGTTAACGCTCAGTTTATTTATTCGCTATCTCTCCCTCCCCACTCATCCCCTCCCCTCCCATCCCCCCCTTCTCCGAATCTCCTCCCCTCCCATCTCCGCATCTCCTCCCCTTCCCTCCTCTCTCCCTACCCCCTTTCCCTCTCTGCCACGCTATGCCTCGTCTTTGCCAATGATCTCTTTTTACTCTCTGCTATTTTCCTCTTCTCCTTTTGGTAGAAGTACTTTAGAAATAACTTTTTCTTGTCCCCTTCCCGTACGTGACGTCTATTCTCTATTCCCTCGTCTTGGTATTGCATTGGTTATGATGAAGAATAGTAGAATGAAAAGTGTCTGGAACTTTAACAAAGGGAATTGTGTCTACTCTTCGTCACTCTTTTCGTTCTTAGCTCTCTTTCCCTGTCTTTCTCGCTCTCTTTCTCCCCTTTCTGCCCCCTTTCTTTCTGCCTCTCCGTCCCATCCCATTGCGAAAAGTAACGAACGTCAAACTCCCCACGTCACCTCGCTCGCATCCTTACACGGTCATTCTGACGCTCTAGCTGATCACGTGTTGGTAATTACTGAGGGCATCTGCATTACCCTTCCCTATCTCTGCTCTCCCCTCTCCCTTCCTCTCTCCCCCTCGCCTTCTCCCTTCTCCCTTCTCCCTTTCCCTTCCTCCGTACCCATACTCATCCCCATTCCCTTTCCCTCCCCCGTCTTCCCTTCCTCCCTCTCCCTCTCCTTTCTTTCAACCTCTCCATTTTCCTTCTCCTTTTCTTTCGCAGCTATCTTGCCCGCCCCCATTCCCTTCCCCCTCCCCTACCTCCTCCCTTTCCCCTCTCCCTATTACTCCCCCCCCCTCCTCCCCGACACTAGTGCAAGAAACCGTTATTTTGGCAGCAAGGTATTTCGGATCGTTAACAGCCCATTCCCAATTAACAGGAAAATCCTAACTAACCAAAGGGGTGATGGCAGGTGAGGGCGGCGGAGGTGATAAGTGATGCTGGGGATCAGGTGAGTGTTGTGATGATGAGGCATTCTGAGTGATGAGTTGGGTTATTTTTTTCCTCTTGGCAATGGAATGCGAATAGCTATATGGTGCCTTTGTAAAAAACAACAACATAACAAGCGAGATCTTCCTCTTGTCGAATAAACATTACGAAGAACTGACACTTGACAGCTTTTCTGATGATTCAAATTGACAATAATGACAACAACAACAATAAAAACAGAAATAACACCAATAATAATAACGATTAGGACAAAAACATCAAGAACAACATTAACAACAACACCCATAATAATAACAACAACGACTTCGCAATGGCTATCTAACTACCAAACAGACCCACAACCCAAAACAAAAATGAAGAGCTCGTATCCAACAACCCATATCCAATCGCTACAGAAAAAAAGGGCGCCAACCGAATTACCACAACCACCAAGAACCACTTCCATGACTAAGTGACGCAGGTGCAGACGAAGCCCACCGGGAAAGCAGCCGACGGGGGACAAGAATACCGGCTTAAGGAAAGCTTGAGTGTCTGACGGCGTGCCATTGCGGTGCGTGTGATGAGAGGAGAGGATAGAGAAGGGGAGGGGGAAGAGGGAGGGGGTAGAGGGGGGGCGGAAGGGCTGGACGTTCGGAGGGAGAGGAGCGGGGGAGGGAATGGGGGTGGATGATGATAGGGGAAGGGGAGAAGGGATGGGGGTAAAGGGGCTAGATAATCGGAGGGAAAGAAAAGGGGATGAAGTGAGGGGGAGGAGGGAGCGGGACATAGGGGGAAGGATGGGAGGGAGGAAGGGAAAAGGGGCATGGAGAAGAGGTGGATGAGGGGTGGAGGTGAGGAGGGAATGCACGATGAGAGCACTGGGGGGGGAAAGGGACAAGGTGGCGCTGTGCCTTAATTTGTGTCACCCTGAGATAGCACGCTTGTGAAGGCTCTACAGGCCGGCAAAGGGACGTATAAGGCATTTGCACTCAAGCAACGTATGTAATGGGACAGGGATGGTGGAAGGA
>BOPN01004653.1:45000-47500 GCA_017312705.2 Penaeus japonicus
ACACAGACACAGACACAGGCATAGACACACACACACACACACACACACACACACACACACACACACACACACACACACACACACACACACACACACACACACACACCAATTCATAAAGTTATATGACAATCTAAATTGCAGACGGGTAACCCCCTTCCCCCTGAACTCAACTCTCTTTTCCGCATTTAAGGTAAAGACACACAGACTCGGACACAGATATATAAACACACCCACATACATACATACAGACAAAACAACAACAACAACAACAGCATACATAGTGTGTTTACATCTAACTTTACTTTCGAAATGATCCCATAACTTCACCCCCATCAACCAACCCTCCCTTCTCCCTCACTCCACTCCTTTCCCCCATCCCTCCTTCCTCCCTCCCCTTCCCCCATTTACACACTGCACGACCGACCTTCATACCCCCTGCTGGACCCCCTCCCTTTGATCCTTCGAAATGTACTCCTCTGTTGTGAAATGAGTAAAGAAAGGAGGGAGGGAGAGGAGATAAGGAGAGAAAGGGGTGGGGGGTGGGGGGAGAAGGAGAGAGAGGACATATAAATAAAAAAAAAAAAAAAAAAAATATATATATATATATATACATATATATATATATATATATATATATATATATATATATATATAGAGAGAGAGAGAGAGAGAGAGAGAGAGAGAGAGAGAGAGAGAGAGAGAGAGAGAGAGAGAGAGAGAGAGAGAGAGAGAGAGAGAGGGAGAGAGAGAGAGAGAGAGAGAGAGAGAGAGAGAGAGAGAGAGAGAGAGAGAGAGAGAGAGAGAGAGAGAGAGAGAGAGAGAGAGGGAGAGGGGAGGGAGGGAGAGAGAGAGAGAGAGAGAGAGAGAGAGAGAGAGAGAGAGAGAGAGAGAGAGAGAGAGAGAGAGAGAGAGAGAGAGAGAGAGAGAGAGAGATAGAGAGAGAGGGAGGGAGGGAGGGAGGGAGGGAGGGAGGGAGGGAGAGAGAGAGAGGGAGAGGGGGAGGGGAAGGGGGAGAGGGAGGGAGGGAGGGAGGGAGGGAGGGAGGGAGAGAGAGAGAGCGAGAGAGAAAAAAAGAAAAGAAAGAGAGAGCATATGAAAAGAGAAAATCGGAAGTAAACTGATAAATAAAAAGCGAGGCAGCTCAAAACAAAGAGGCGTTCCCTAAAAGCTGTTCCCCAAAGCATAATAATAAACGAATAAAAAACACCGTATGCATTATTCCACGTACCCACGCACTAACCGTCAATGCCCCATCCCCTTACCCTTCCCTCTTCCCCCCTCATCCTCTCCATCCTTCCCCTCCCCCCTTCCCTCCACCTGAATTCGCCCCTACCAACACAGATCTCCTCCCTCCTCCCACCTCCTGATGTCCCCCCCGCCCACATAAAACCCTCCGTGGTTTCAAGGCTTGGGCGTCTGTTGTTGTCGGTTCGTACTCACTCCAATCCGCCAAACACCAATGAAAATAAAACACTGCCAATAACTCACAGGCGGGCCCGGCTGATCTCCCGAAGCGAGCGTTTCTCCGGCCGAAACACCGGTCGAGTCCGCCAGCAGCTCGGCGGTCCGCGACTCATCGGCTGCTGTTGCTGACGAGGTTAACCGCAAGATACAGCAAACCCGCAACGCAAAACGCGGCCGACCGTTTGGCAAATCAAATTGCTGACTTCCATTAACCGTTGCGTTTCTTTTTGACATATATATACGCATGGATACATACATAAATACGCCACCTTCAGCTATCACCACGTCCACGATTAATCTAACCCGCAGACACAGTCAACAAATCCCTCTTAGAAACAAAACAAGATTTCCTTTAACATTCTGTCTAGCAGTGGACAGGATAATCATAAAATAACACATACTATAAATCAATCGTGTGTGAACTCAACACTTCGCGCTGCACCAGACTTTTACAAATATTTCCCAGCTGGTTATATCCAATGACAACACGTGATACCCAGTGCCACCACCCAGCCTTGTCCTCGTCTTCTCAACATCTTCCTATTCCTTTTGATTTGCCTTTCTTTTCGACTCCATCCCCCTCCCCCACTCGGGAATCAGTTGCATTAGGGGATTTACTACTATGAAAACCATCGTCATCATCGTTATAAGTATCCTTTTACTCGTTATCATATCAATTTTAAGTTATCATTAACGGGATCGTTGTTATAAACATATATCTCGCCATGGACCTAAACAACATTCAAAGTGACTTTCATTCTTATTTTCGGGTTTCCTCCCCCCTCCCCCCCCCCCCCCCCCCCCCCACCTTCCTCGAAGTCTCGCCATTCAAAACGGGAAAGGTTGTGAAATATGATCAACATCAACAAGCACATGAGACCTGCGAACCAGACTCCGGCCTTCCCGCGGCTTCGTGCAGGAGCAGGAACAAGGGGGTAACTAAAATAAACCTTTATTTGCTATTGCTGAGAACGGTTTTCATACACTCGGTGGGTTTCTCAGATCTCATGCTTTCATATTTGCGTCTGTGTGTGTG
>BOPN01004653.1:52500-75000 GCA_017312705.2 Penaeus japonicus
CGATGACGACGAAGGTGATGACGATAATTATGACGATGACGATGACGATGACGATGAAGACGAAGACGACGACGAAAATGATGACTGACGATGATGACGATGATCATAATTATGGCGATGACGATAAAGACGACGACGACTACGACGACGATGACGATGACTTGACGACGACGGTATCAAAAACAATATTACCGGTAATACTATAAGTGACAACTAACATAACAGCACAGGCAACGATAACGAAATCAATAACAGTGATAATGTCAACTCCAATGCAATATTGCCTCCTCCTCTAACCGCCCATCCACATTAACCCCCTCCCTCCCCATCCATCCACCCACCTTCCCACCAACCCACCCACCTACCTACCTACCTACCTTACCCCCCACCCCCACACGCAAGACATTCTCCTTCACCGAGACGAGATATCTACAGAAGCAAACGATGTTACACTCCAAATGATATGTAACCCCCCCTCCCCATCCCCATCCCCACCCCCCTAACCTGCCACCATACCATCCCCCCCACCTATTTCCTTACCCCCCCCCCACCCCCTACCCCACCCCACACCCCAAACCTGCCGACAGAAGACGCTCAAGGACATATTATCATAGGTGCGTTTTCTATGCTATTTCGACAAGCTATGTTAAACGTACAGGGTAGGAATGGGGGAGGGGGATGGTGGGGGAATGGTGAAGGAGAAAAGGAAATGAAGGGAAGAGGGGAAAAAAGGGGGTAAACATACGTTAAACGGATTAATTGGTAAAGATGGGGAAAAACACAACAGTAAGGATGTGGCGGAGAAGGAGGAGGTAGGTAAGGAAGGAGATGATAAAGAAAGAAACAAAGATGATGATAAAGAAAGAGACGACGAGGACGAAGAGAAAGAAAAAGACAAAAAAAAAGACAAAGAAAATAGGGCAAATAAATTTAAAAAGGAAGAAATGACAAGAAACCGGATAGGAATAAAAAAAAACAGCAGAAACCCTTATACACTTGGGAAGAGAACGTTGTTAAACAAATCGTAGAGGAAGTCGTAAGGTCGTTTTTTCATCGCATAATGATATTTTTACCGACTCTCGAGACTGTAATGTTCTTTAGGAGCGCGACGATGGAGGGCGAGCAGACCCAGTGGAAAGAGAGGGAGAGAAAGGGAAAGGAGAAGAGAGGAAAAGATAGAGAAAGAGAGGGAAAGAAAGGGGAAGCGAGGGAAAGAAAAGGGAAGCGAGGGAAAGAAAAGGGAAGCGAGGGAAAGAGGAAAAGAAAGGGAAAGAGAGGGAAAGACAGATGAGATAGGGAAAGAGAGGGGAAAAAATGGAAGAGAGGAAAAAAAAGAAAAGATGGGAAGAGGGGAAAAGAGAGAAGATAGGAAAAGAGATGAGACGAGAGGGAAGGAGAGGGAGAATGGGAAAGAGAAGAGAAGAGAGGGAAAGAGAAAGACAGAGAGAGAAAAATAGAAGGCAAAAGGTGAAAGAGAGAGAGAGGGGGGGGGGCGGAAGAGAAAAAGGGGGAAATCAGAGATAAAGAGAAGAAGGGAAGGAAGAATAGAGCGACAAGGGGAGGAAAAAAATAGATGGAGAAGAAGAGGGGGAGGAGGAAGAAGAAAAACAGGAAGGAAAAAAAACAAATAACCGCATAGATCACAAAGGTAGTTAACTTATCCTTTCCTCCCATGGATGAAAGTCCACCTTAACTTACTCTCTTGTTTTCAGTCTTTTCCCCTCCGGTTAATGCACATTTGCTATTCTACTTCCTTTTTTTATCTCTTTCTTGTAAATTGTAAGTGAACGTAAATTGCAATATATATATATATATATATATATATATATATATATATATAGAGAGAGAGAGAGAGAGAGAGAGAGAGAGAGAGAGAGAGAGAGAGAGAGAGAGAGAGAGAGAGAGAGCGAAAAGAGAGGAGATACATAGATAATAAGATAGATAGATAGATACATACATAGAGATAGAGAGAGGGAGAAGAGAGAGAGCGAAAAGAGAAGATAGATAGATAGATAGTGATAGATAGATAGATAGATAGATAGATAGATAGAGAGAGAGAGGGGGGGGAGATAGAGAGGAGGGAGAGAATAGAGCGAGAAGACAAGAAGAGAAAGAAGAAAAAGAGAGAAAGAAGAAAAAGAGAGAAAGAAAGAAAAGAGAGAAAGAAGAAAAAGAGAGAAATAAGTAAAAGAAACAAAAGAGAGAATGAAGAAAGGAAACAACAGAGAGAAAGAAAAAAAGAAGCAAAAGAGAGAAAGGGGCGACAGCCATGCATGGTGATTAAGCGCCCCCTCAAACTACCGAAAGCGCCCCGCCAGCAAGCGTTATCCAACGTCATGGCATACTTTCCTCACGCATGACTCACGCGGGAGTCAAATTTCGCCCCCTCCCCCCCCCCTCCCAAAAATTGTTGCTCCTTGGGAATGGTTCGCAGACATTGCCAAGTGTCGCCTTCGGGGGTGACAACACGTCAAGGGGGCCGTGACATGTCAGCGCCTTGGTACCTCCTGCCATCTCGGCTTCTCCCTTATTCCTCCTTCGCGTCCCTTGTTCTTCTACCCTCCCTTCCCCCCTTATTGCATTTTATCATCCTTGTTTTTACTGTATTCCTTATTTTTTTTCTAGCCTTATGGCGTCTTCTTTTTTTCGATTCCTTTTTTATTTACCTTTCTTTTCCCTATAATCCCATTAGCGTTCTTCTTTACCGTTTTTTTCTCTAATTCCATTTATTTTCTGATCGCCATAGGAGAGTATTCTTCACTTCTTTCATGCCTCCCTTATTTTCAAACTCTCTCCCACTCTATCCATAAATTTCTCCTTCCTTCCCTCACCAACTCTCTCCTTTCCTTCCTCCCTCTCTGACTCTCTCCTTCCTCCCCTCTGTCCCACCCTCCTTAACTCACTCACTCACTCCCTCCCTCCCATCCTCCTTAACTCACTCCCTCCCTCCCTCCCATCCTCCTTAACTCACTCTCTCCCCTCTCTCCCTAACTCTCACCTTTCCCCTCTCTCCCTCCCTAACTATCCCCCACCTCCACACACACACACATCACAGCCGGGAGACGCACGAGGTCGCAGGGCAAAAACTCGGAACGAAAATGGCAGTTCAGACGCAATAGTCTTGGCCGGAACAGACCACTCAAACCTCTGTGTGTGTGTGTGTGTGTGTGTGTGTGTGTGTGTGTGTGTGTGTGTGTGTGTGTGTGTGTGTGTGTGTGTGTGTGTTGTGTGTGTGTGTTGTGTGTGTGTGTGTGTGTTGTGTGTGTGTGTTGTGTGTGTGTGTGCGTATGCGTATGCGTGTGCGTATGCGTGTGCGTGTGCGTGTGCGTGTGCGTGTGCGTGTGCGTGTGCGTGTGCGTGTGCGTATGCGTGTGCGTATGCGTGTGCGTATGCGTGTGCGTGTGTATGCATGTACCCGGGACGGAAAAATAGGGATCGAATATGTTAAACTAAGAAGAGAAGGTAAAGAGAGAACCCAATAAAAGAGAAGACACAGACAAGCTCCGCACGCGCGCCGCCGGAGTCTAGACATTCCCCAAATTGCCGACGAGAACATGCTGTCTAGAGAGATCCAAAGAGCATCTGGGGAAGGGGGAAGGAGAAGGGGGAAGAGGGAAGGGGGGGGGCGATCTGTAACGACGCTCGCCGTGTTGTTCCTAGGAACGGGGGGGGGGGAGAGGGCCGAAAGGAGGAAACTCATAAAACAACAACGAAAACAACCTTGGGACGTGTTCGAAGGAAACTCGAGTAATCATCACCTGGCCCTCTCACTCTCTCCGCTCTCTCCCTCCTTTTATCTCTCCTTTCACACCTTGTCTGCCTGTCTGTCTGTCTCTCTTCCCTCCCTCCTCCTCTTCTTTCTTTACACCTTTCTCTTCCATTCTCTCCCTTCTTCCCTCAATTTTCCCTTCCCTCCCATTCTTCCCCTTCGTATTCTCCCTCCCTCCCTCCTTCCCTCCCTCCCTCTTTTTCTTCCCTGTTTTTTCTCCTCTTCCCCCATCACAACCCTTTCCAAACTCCCCTTAAAATGCCATTCCTCATTCCAATATCTGCAGCGACTGATATCAAACAGATCCCCCCCCCCCCCCGTCCCTCCCCACGCGATCGAAAAAATAGCACAAACAAAGCAAAACAAATATATAAACAAACAAACAGTCCCTCAACCCTATCCCAAACTTCAAAGCAAAAGTGCCCGAGGGAAGTAGCGAGCGAGTGACGTCACGGACAATCCTAATAATAACATCTTTCTCGCTTTTTTCCCGTCCTTTTTCAGCCTTTTCTCCGTATACACTGCAAGTCCGTCTGGCGCGAACTCCCGTGTCTCAATAAAAATACCTCAGACGGCGACATGTGCATGATTTCCATTCGCGTGTGCAACGTCAATGTGTGAACTTTTTTTTCGTTGTATTTTTATTTTTATTAGAAGAATATCATCTGGACTAAAAAAAAAATATTATATCTTCATTAAATCTCCTACTGGGTGAATTAGTCACCTGTGCTTCTTGTAAGAAAGTTTAATCAAACAGACTAACGCAAAGAGGTAATAAGCCACCACCCAATGGTTCTAAAAAACGAGAGAAAACGACAGAGCGCTTTAAAAATCAGCCACTGAGACGGAGATGAATGCCCACGTTTCCATCACCGCTCGAATCCCCGCTGTCTTATCAGCTACTCACTCTGTCAATCAACCCGGCAGCTGACAACACAACGCGGCCTGTTTGCGTCCTGATTAATACATATTTTAAACGGACGTGCGGTATGGTCATGAATGTTTATGTTTACGCATTAATGTGTGTGTATGTATATATATATATATATATATATATATATATATATATATATATATATATATACATATACATACATATATGTATATATATGTGTATATATTCATATTTATTCATATATACATCATACACACACACACAGATATATATATACATATATATATATATATATATATATATATATATATATATATATATATATATATATATATATGTGTGTGTGTGTGTGTGTGTGTGTGTGTGTGTGTGTGTGTGTGTGTGTGTGTGTGTGTGTGTGTGTGTGTGTGTGTGTGTGTGTGTGTGTGTGTGTGTGTGTGTGTGTGTGTGTGTGTGTGTGTGTGTGTGTGTGTGTGTGTGTGTGTGTGTGTGTGTGTGTGTGTGTGTGTGTGTGTGTGTGTGTGTGTGTATGGATGTATGTATATGTTTGTGTATGCATGTATGTATGTTTGTATATGTGTGTATATATATATATATATATATATATATATATATACATATATGTATGTATGTATATATATGTATATATGTAGAACCACAAAAAACACAGTAACGTGCACATAACATTATGTATATATGTGTATGCATATATGCATACATATACATATACAAATACATACATATATATATATATATATATATATATATATATATATATATATATATATATATATATATATATATATATATACTTACGCATGCACAGGCCAGTAAACATTTACTTAACATCAACAAGAAGGGGGGAGGGAGAGAAAACAGATAATCGAATTTAATTGACATAACCCACATTTCATTCGGCTGATGATATCTAAACACAAAAAGGCACTTAAAGAAACATTATCATCTGACTAACAAACTACTTGCTGTCACCGCCCGAATATTTTCCTAACTCAGTTTGTTTTCCTGCGCGTCTAAATGAGTAATGCTTTTGCACTTCAAGTTCAAACAACATCCATTAGGCTCGCCCGGGATTCATGTCACGTAGAGAAACACTTACCGGAAAATACGTACGAACAAGCTATGAAAACTTCAACATGTGTTGTTGTTTTTAAATGTTGCATTTAACGACAAACGGGTAAGAAGGCAATTCTAACATAGGGAATATATAATATATATACCACTTCGCAAAATACGCTAAAATGAACATCAAGTAATAGAGAAAAACACTTACAACAGACCGGTGAAGGTGCCAACTCAGTTAGAAACAGCATACATACCTGTCAAAACAAAACAAAAATGTTAAATATTACTTATTTTTTCATGTTCATATTATTAAAAATAATAATACGTTAGCTAAAGATACATGACAGACGACTACATATATGAGAGAGAGAGAGAGCTAAAGAAAGCTACGGAATTAGAGAGCTAGAGTAAGAGAGAGAGAGAGAGAGAGAGAGAGAGAGAGAGAGAGAGAGAGAGAGAGAGAGAGAGAGAGAGAGAGAGAGAGAGAGAGAGAGAGAGAGAGAGAGAGAGGAGGGAGGGAGGGAGGGAGGGAGGGAGGGAAATAGATAGATAGACAGACGGAGAGAGAGAGAGAGAGAGAGAGAGAGAGAGAGAGAGAGAGAGAGAGAGAGAGAGAGAGAGAGAGAGAGAGAGAGAGAGAGAGAGAGAGAGAGAGAGAAAGCGGAAGGGGTGGGATAACGATAGAAATAGTTAACTCGACGAACATAATGAACAGAGACACCTAGACATGTACAAACACAGAATACATAGACCGATGAACAAAAACGTGTGGTTCTGTGGATAGATATAGTCTACATATCTACACATACTGTGTGCACAAATATACACGAACTAATGTCATTCTCTGCAAGGAAATGCCATAAAATGTTGAAAACTGACCTAATCATTTCGGAAGTCTAACAGTCGTAAATTAGAAAAAATGACCCCACTTGTTGAAGCATTAAAAGGACCTTGTACCGAAGGATCTTACTCTCCTCTCTCATCCTATAGCTTTCCTTCCTTCCTTCCTTTCTGACCAACTCTCCTCTCCCTTCTTCATTCATCCCCTTGCCCTCTTCTCATTCTCTTTTCTTCTCTTCTCTCTCCATCTCTTTCCTTTCATTTCATTTCCATCCCTTCTCTTTCCTTCCCTCCCCTTTTCCTTCCGTTCCTTTCCTCCCCTTTTCCTTCCCTTCCCTTCCCTTCCCTTCCCTTCCCTTCCCTTCCCTTCCCTTCCCTTCCCTTCTCTTTCCTTTCCTTATCTTTCCTTTCCTTTCCTTCCCTTTACCCTCTGGCGACCACAGCCAAAAGTCCTTCCCTCGGGACGTGTGTAACCAACCCGGCCTCCGTCGGATCACCCATCACCTGTGCCCATCAACCCTACGCTTCCTATTAACATTCCCTCACTCGAGATGACAGAGGAGGAGGAGGAGCGCGAGGAGCAGAAAATAGAGATGGAGGAAGGGGAGGAGGGAGAGAAGATTTAGGGCAAGGGGTGGGTTGAAGAGATGGGAATATGCGAAGTAATATTTTTTTTACTGTTGGTGTATATAAACCATTGCAATTCAATCATAATCGAGTAGAAAAATAAACTCAATAAGAGGGGAACATTTTTAAAAATGGAAAATATATGAATACCGGAATATTTATGTGAATAACATAAGAAAAAATAAAAGACCAAAATGAGGAATAACAAATTTTGAAGTATAAAAAATAAAGAACACAAGTACTAGAAAAAAACGAAAGGGCAGGAGAAAATGAGGTGTGGCCGCGAGGTGACCGTGCAGGTGACCACAAGCCACACGCACCTTCCATTACCTGACATTTACCTAAATACTTGCCCCATTGTGTCCGTGGTGGGGGTTTAGGGAGGTTTGGGGGGATGTCTTCCTGTCCCTCCTTCATCCCTCCTCCCCCCAGGCGCCACAGAGCACACACTTGTTTCCCTCCAAGAGCCTCTGTCCGCTAACAAGGCTTTACGATCGTTCCTTCATTCTCAAAAATCGTACTAAGTAACACGCGAGAGAGGCGAAGTTGGGAGAAACTCGCCATTATTCTTAATTAGTGTAATTACCTCTGGGCCGCCGAATGAACGAAGATTGGAGTGATAATGACTATCTTAAAAGTGGGGGGGAAATAAAAAATGCTTAGTTTATGAACACAATTTAGAAATTTCAAGTCGCTAGCATCATACAATACAGCGCAATTACATGAAAACAATGAAAATATGCAATGTTATATGAGGTCAACTCGTCACAAAAATATTGGTTTTATATGAGTTTCTGGTTTGTTTTTTTAACCTTTTTGTCCCTCACATCCCCTCTCGCTCTCTTGCTCGCTCTCACTTCTCGTGCTCCCTTGTTTTTTCTCTCTCTCTCTCTCTCTCTCTCTCTCTCTCTCTCTCTCTCTCTCTCTCTCTCTCTCTCTCTCTCTCTCTTTCTGCTTACCTGCTTGTATTTCTTTCTGTCTGTCTGTTTATCTGCTCATATTTCTGTCTGTCTGTCTCTATCTATCTATATCTCTCTCCGCACACCGCCTCTCACTCGCCCATCCATCCTCCCTCCCCCCCAATCGCTCTGTCAACATCCCCCTACCGCCCTGCCAACATTACCCCTCTGTCTGCAGGCGCGCGACCTAGGTGACGTTCAGGTTAATTAACAGTTAATGACGTCCAGGTAATAATGCCCTACCTACCTTGGACCACCGTTGAGGTAAAAAGAGATAAACATTGACGGTCAGGTGAATAAGGTGACGAGACAGAAGATTACGTCGAGGAGAAAAGGCAAAACAAAAAATGAAAATACATATGCCGGATCGATTACCGACTTTATATGACGTAATTGTGAGGAGAGAAGAAAAAAACTAGAGACAAAAAAAAAGAAAAGAAAATAATAATAATAATAACAAAACAAAGAATTTAGCAAAAAACACAAACAAGACAAACAAAAGAGGAAGTAGAACACCAGACAGCGCGCGAACAACTACAAAAAAGTCGTCTGGGTGTCTGGAGTATCAACAGGTAGTTTATCTCGCAGGACTCTCGTTTGTCCTAACGACCTCTACCTGCTGACCCAGATCATGACCTGGGATACGGGGAGGAGGGAGGGAGGGAAGGAAGGTGTGAGGGAGGGAGCGAGGGAGGGAGGAGTAGGAGGAGGAGGGAGAGAGGGAGGGAGGGAAGGAGGAGGGGGAGGATGAGAAGGAAGACGATGTGAAGAAAGTAAGAAAGAAAGAAAGTGGACACAAGGAAAGTGAAAAAAGGACAAGACAACAGAAAAAAACAAAGAGAAAATCAAATCAAATCCCTTTCCTTGTCGCTCCCTTCCCCACAGCCCGCTCTCATCCCCTCTCCTCCACACCCACCGCACTTTACGAAACGAACCTGAACGCGCTGCCGAGAGGACGCGAAAAGAGAAAGCGATGGGGGGGGGGGGTGAAATGAATATTGCGATAAAAGAAAGGGGAAGAGACGGGAGGGGAAAAAGAGGAGAGATGAAAGATGAGAGAGAGAGAGAGAGAGGTGGGGGGGGGGGGGGTCGAGAGAAAGTGTATCAGGTAATGATTGATCTGACAGTCACCGCCGGCCTAATGACATCTTAATAACGGATAATCTTCCTGTTTTCTTACAACATCGCGGCGGAGATCACAGTGGAAGGCGATGCCCCGTGGATATTCAGGCGTGTACACCGATTTTTGAAATGTACACATACACACACATACGTTTCCACCATCATCATGCGAACATCTGATTACTTATACACACGAGCGCTCTCCTAGAAATAACCCAAAATAGATTTTAAACAACCTAAAATACCCTTAAAATAACCCAAAATACGGGCAAAGGTAACACAAACATCGATAAGTGTGCCTTAAAAGGAATTAGCTTCTTCAGATCAACGATAAATCGCCCGAACGTCCGCCGATGACCAGACAGACTGACAGATACAGATAAGGAGATAGTGGGAGGGCAGGAAGGAGGGGTAAGAAGTGGGGAGAGGGATGGCGGAAGGACAAGCAGGAGGGAAACGGGATGGATGGAGGGAAAGGAAGAAGGGATAAAGGGTGAGAGGGCAGGGAGGAAGGATAAGGGCTGGGGAGAGGATGAAAGAGATGGAAGGACAAGGGGTATGCGTGTGTAAGGAGGAAGAGAGGATCTAGAATGGACGCGCAGATAGGGATTAAGAGAGGGAGAGAGAGAGAGAGAGAGAGAGAGAGAGAGAGAGAGAGAGAGAGAGAGAGAGAGAGAGAGAGAGAGAGAGAGAGAGAGATGATAACGTGAAAGTAAACCATACATTTATTATATATGAAGCATCATAATTTCTCACAATTCACAATTTTGTAATTACGCAAGCCATTACTTATAGCGGTACTATGTAAAAGACAATGGAAGTGTACTTAAAAAAGAAAAGAAAAAAGATGAAGGTTTTGAGGAGTGAAAACGAGCAGAGATAAACGAGATGACGCGATGAAATAGGCCTTGGCGAGATGGGCCTTAGATATGGGCAAATCATTTTCATCTCTGCCTATGTTTGGTACGTTCCTCGTTAAATGCACGTCTTCAATTTTTTCATCTAACGCGCATACTGACTAGACAAAGTGCATTCTTGATTAATACAGATTTTGTAACGCGAAGAAAAATAGTAATTGTATTTGAATTTAGATTACCTCTACGCTAAAGGATATAGATATAAAAATATATGGATATACCATGAAAGAAGGGCAAGAGAAGACAGAAAAAAGGAAATGCCACAAAACTCACGTGGTCGTGCAGACACGTAAATAAGAAATCCCGAAAACCTGAAATCAGTTTCGCGTCCGTGTGTACCCGCGAGCTGACAAGCTAACAGGCGACCTCTTGCGTAAACGTTCTGTAAACGTTCGAACGCGGTCTCACCCCTCGGGTCGCAGGTTGTGAAATTTTGTTTGATTCGCCGTCTTATTCTGGCGGCGACACTGTTGAATGCCCGAGGGATCAGGGTCGTTGGCTGTTCCGACCCCATATTAATTGGTACTGTTCGTAGCCATAATATATGAATCCTGCGAGAGCGAGAGGCTCTCTCTCTTTCTCTCTCTCTCTCCTTTCATCTCTTTTTCTTTCATTTCTATTCTTTCTATCTCAATCCGAGACAAAGACACGGAGGAATGTGTGTGTGTGTGTGTGTGTGTGTGTGTGTGTGTGTGTGTGTGTGTGTGTGCGTGTGCGTGTGCGTGTGCGTGTGCGTGTGCGTGTGCGTGTGCGTGCGCGAGTAAGATCACTATCAAACTTCAATACATATCCTCCCCTTAAATTAATCATATATCATCCACGCCCTCTCCCTTCCTCTCTTTCCAATTTGTGGATAAAAAACGGATTTCGCATTTCTCTCGTGGAAGACGTGAACGTCGCGTTAAGTCTACATTCTTTCCTTTCAATTTCATAATTCATTTTATCTACCTTTTTATTTTCGGGGAGATAGGGAACATGGTATAAAAGGGAATAAATACTGCATCAACATTTGGATGAGAAGCACGTTCTCGTTGCTCATAATGTTGATGGATGGATCGGCGAGGTTATGTTGGTGGATGGAATGGTGGTGGAAGAGCGGTGCTGATGGTACGATGACGATGGTGGGAGAGCGGTGTGGTGGCAGCAATGGTGGTGAGGTGATTTTGGTGGCACAGCGGAGGTGGAGGCGGTAGGGTGGAGAGGTGATTTAGGTGGTAAGGCGGCGATGGTGGTAGAGCGGTGTGGTGATTTTGGTGGCAGCGACGGTTGGTGGACTGCGCTGGGAGGGGCCCCTGACACATAAAGGTAGGACGCACAACACATAACGACTCTGCCACGCCCACGGTCCAAAACTAGGGAACCGTCCTACCTTACCCTTTCTTCGCTCTCTCTCTCTTTCTTTTTATCTTTTACTCCTTCTTTTCCCCTCTTTATCTCTGTCTCTATCTCTATCTCTCTTACATATACTCTTAAGCATAATGACACGAAAAAATAAAACCAAAAAACTAAGAACGAAGCCTGCAAAGTAACACAGACACACTTCGACGCCCTTGCATCATCGCCCGCATCGGGAAGGTACTCGGACACACACACACCACACACAAACGAACAAAAACACACACACGCGCACACGCACACCCACCCACACGCATACACATACCCATACCCATACCCACACCCACACCCACACACACAAACACACACACACACACACACACACACACACACACACACACACACACACACACACACACACACACACACACGTACAAGCACTCGCATGAAAGTCTCGTAGTGTCTCGTTAACGCGCCCCGTGACACAATCATCGGCACGCAGATGGGGGAGGAGTGGGGCTGGGAAAAGGTATTCTGCTTGCTTGCCAAAGGCCACATGGTATGAGGAGGGTGAGGGGGGGTGAGGGGGAGGAAGTACAGCAATAAATGGTGCCATAAAGGAGGGACTAAGAGGGGAGGGATGGCAGACGATTAGAGAAGTGGGTACATTGCTTGCTTGCCAGATACCCAGACAAACGAAAATATTTATATAACCACCCAAAGGACCACGTTCGATGATCTACCATACGAGGTGAGACATGAACAGAGAGAATAGAAGGGAAAAAAGAGAAAGGAGGTGGAGGGTAAAGAGAGGTAGTTCAAATAGCTTTTCAACCTTTTTTTCCATCGCCTCCCGGTTTGGGTTTCGTTAAATACCCTTACGGCCCTATTGGACTGTTTTGCACACTAATCAGTAGTTTCTTCAGCATGTATCAAACACGTTTTGTTAGTTACGTTATCTACCATTACATATATATACATTATTTATAAATTAATTTTATATGATCATAATATTTAATCAGACGCAGAGACCCATACTGTGTCGCGATCCTTATTTTGAAGAACCCTGGCGTAAAGAACAAGCTACATGGAAATAGGATGACAGACAGGAGGTGAAAGAACAACAAAAGTAGAACCCTAAAGAAACGGAATACAGGAAAAAGAAATACGACAAGATTACAAATAAAGAGGAATTAGTAGAGAGGAAGAGTTTAGACAGGGAAAATGATTACTTTCGTCATCTATCTTAATAAGGTTTAATCAACGCGATGACTTGGCAACTTGTGCTGAAAAGGTTATTACGCGCTTGCTGAGATGTTTGTATACACGGCCCTGTGTATGCAGGCCAACTCGCGCGTACGTCTGCATTTTTTATAAATATACGCAGGAGTGTATATTCTTGGTGTGAATGCATTTATGACTGCTTAAACCTTCAAGTGTCCCGGGCTCATGCTAATGAAAGCAAGAGAAATTATACTTGCGCATGAGCGCACATAAGACTTTCTTTACTCGAATTCTCGTGTCGTTTCCTCATACAGAAGCTACAGCATGAACGTGGCACAGGGGAAGTGTTGTGTGCGCGCGAAAATGTAAACACAAAACACCTGACACAACCACAGAGCACATCAACAGAGGATGGCGACGCGTCATCACAATGTTACATCAGGCAAAAAAAAAAAGGACGATGCAACACAATGCAGTTATTATCACAAGTGGTGCTGTTTTGCTTGTAGTCTTCAAGGCGGTGCAATGAGTTTAATGCAAGATAATAACACAAGGGACAAGTCAAGGGCACGTAGGAAAAGGAAAAAGACACGCTTTCACTCACTAGGACTTTACATATGCGTTGGCACTCTCAAACTCTCTCTCGCTCTCGCCCCCACCTCTCTCTCTCTCTCTCTCTCTCTCTCTCTCTCTCTATATCTCTCTCTCTCTCTCTCTCTCTCTCTCTCTCTCTCTCTCTCTCTCTCTCTCTCTCTCTCTCTCTCTCTCTCTCTCTCTCTCTCTCATATAATATATATATAATATATATATAATATATATATAATATATATATGTGTGTGTGTGTGTGTGTGTGTGTGTGTGTGTGTGTGTTTGTGTTTGTGTGTGCATTTGTAATTTTATACACACACACACACACACACACACACACACACACACACACACACATCGATCTCCTCTTTTCATTTCTCTCTCTCTTGTTTCTCTTATTCTCATAATTTTGTTCACCATCTCCATTTTCCTTTGCCTTTATCCTTCGTGTCTCCTCTTTCATTCCCTTTGATCTCTTCCTTTCCAGCTACCATACGGTATAGAATGATGATGATGAAAATGATGATTGTGATGATTGAAGATGATGATGATTGTGATGATTGAAGATGATGATTGTGATGATTGAAGATGATGATTGTGATGATTGAAGATGATAATGATGACGATGGTGATGATTGAAGATGATGATGATGATAATGATTATGAGGAGGAGGAGCAGGAGAAGGAGAAGGACGAGGAAGAAGAATAAGAAGAAAACGAACATGCAGGAGAGGGGGGAGATGAGGGGAAGAACAGGAAGAGGAAGAGGTGGAGGAGAAAGAGAGGAGCTGGGGGAAGGGTTTGTTCCGCCCTCCCACCCGCCCGCGGTTCGTTGCCATGACGACAGACAAATCTGCACATGCTGATGACGTACGTGTCTGACATCCCGCGTGATCGTTGAACCGCTGTCTGATAACGAGAGAGAGAAAGAGAGAGAGAGAGAGAGAGAGAGAGAGAGAGAGAGAGAGAGAGAGAGAGAGAGAGAGAGAGAGAGAGAGAGAGAGAGAGAGAGAGAGAGAGAGAAGGAAGGAATGAAAGGAAAGGTGGGATATAAGGCAGGAGAGAAGGAGAGACACCATACACAGATGGACAAATCTGATAAAACTAGAGAGGAAAAGAGGAGGGAGACAGGCAGAACAAAGAACCAAAATGACCACTACACCCGAGAGAAAGGAAGCGGAAAGACCTAATAAAGAAGAGGCGAAGGAATACCCCCCCCTCGCCCCCCTCGCCCCCCTCGCCCCCACGCCGACGGAGAAAGGAGCGGAGACGTTCCAGAAATGCTTAAGGTCACGGCACCGGACGGCATCAGGCGGTGAGGGGGTGAATAAAGGGGAGGGGGGAGAGGGTGAATGAGAGGGGGGGGGACCTTGACCTCTTCGACGCTGTTTCTTCATGTCTGTCGCCACCTGAGTCATTCACTCACTCATTCATTCACTCATCTGGCGACGATTTCGCCTTTTTATCCCTTTCCTTATCTGCAAATTATTTCTTATCTCTCACATCCGACGCTTTTTTTTGTTACTCTCTCTTTTAGTTTGTATACGATACTTCCTTCATATCCCTTGTGGTTATTCCTGTCTATAGGTCTCCATTTCTTTCACTTCCTCCTTCCTTAGAAATTACTTTTATCTGTTTTTAGCCTTTAGCATTTTATCAAGAAAATATCTAAGCTATACCGATCATTGTATCTCTAATTTCTGGTCTGACATTTCCAGTATCTCTTCTATGTTCTTTCTCTCTCCCTCCTCTTCTTTTCTCTCTTCCACCTTCCCTTCCTCCCTCTCTTTCTCTTTCTCTTTCTCTTTCTCTTTCTCTTTCTCTCTCTCTCTCTCTCTCTCTCTCTCTCTCTCTCTCTCTCTCTCTCTCTCTCTCTCTCTCTCTCTCTCTCTCTCTCTCTGTTTCTCTAAGCTCTACCAAGGCTAGAAACACCACGAAGGCGCCCGAGGGAGCTCCCACGCGGTACATGATGGCATCCCCCCCCCCCCCTACACACACCCTCCCATCCCTCCATCCTACACGGAAAAAGAGACAGATGGAAAGAGAGAAAGGAGGATGGAGAGAGACAGGAAGATGGAAGGAGAGAATCAGTCAGGATTTCATTTTCATTTAAAAAATACTTACCATTACAATAATAATTTGCAAAATGATGTACAGATGGATGGATGGATGGATGGATGGATGGAAAATTGAATAAGGGAGGAGGGGAGAAAGGAGGAGGGAGGGAGAAGAGAGAGAAAAAAAAGAAAGAGTGAAAGCGAAAGAAACGGAAAGAGAGAGAGAGAGAGAGAGAGAGAGAGAGAGAGAGAGAGAGAGAGAGAGAGAGAGAGAGAGAGAGAGAGAGAGAGAGAGAGAGAGAGAGAGAGAGAGAGAGAGGGAGAGAGAGAGAGAGAGGAGAGAGAGAGAGAGAGAGAGAGAGAGAGAGAGAGAGAGAGAGAGAGAGAGAGAGAGAGAGAGAGAGAGAGAGAGAGAGAGAGAGAGAGAGAGAGAGAGAGAGGGAGAGGGGGAGGGGGGGAGAGAGAGAGAGAGAGAGAGAGAGAGAGAGAGAGAGAGAGAGAGAGAGAGAGAGAGAGAGAGAGGGAGAGAGGGAGGGGGGGAGGGAGAGAGGGAGAGAGAGAGAGAGAGAGAGAGAGAGAGAGAGAGAGAGAGAGAGAGAGAGGGAGGGAGAGAGGGAGGGAGGGAGGGAGGGAGAGAGAAGCAGAGCAAGAGACAAGAGAGAGAGAGAGAGAGAAGCAGAGCAAGAGACAAGAGACGAGAGGAAGGCAAAGCGAAACAAGAGTCGAATCCAGACTACAGAGATCAGAGAAGAGACCATAGGCGGAGGAGCGACCAAAGAGGAAAAAAGAAAGAGAGGCAGAGAGGAAATATCAGAGGTTAACCCTTCCTGACATGGACTCGTCTCCGGTGACTCGAATGTCCAACACTCGGCGCCTTTCCCCTCTAACCTTCAATCTCTGTCCCCGTGATATATGCTGGCGCCCTTCGTGAAATCCGATGCGTTTTGTCAGGTGGCGATCCCGAGGGGAATAATAACTGGAATACTCATAAATGTTATCTTCACTATTAGGACATATTAAAGAAAATGTCACACACACACACACACACAAACGCGTTAGCATGTAAGTAACACTCACCCACCAGTAACAAACCAAACAGCCAATAAATCTCGACCCAACAGTCACAGGCATCATCCCCCACCCCTCCCCTCCGTCCCCTCCCCCGCCTCTGGAACAAGCACTACCGAGAACTTCCTTCGCAGCAGAATCCCCCGCCGCCGCTGCAGCATAAACATCCTGCCTCCTGGCCGGCTGCGTCATGCTGAAACCTCGCCCCGTGTGAGTAACCATCACAAGACCAACAAACAAAGTCTTCCTTGACGAAACACAAGACAAGGGAGGGTCATAATATCGTTGACGATGATGATACTACGGGTAGTGATTGCAACCCCTTGCAAAAAGGGCATTTGCGATGGAATGTTGCTGGATCCTGACTTACATAACACATAGGAAATGTGCTTAGTAAAATCAGATAATACAGAAGGTTGTTCTATTGTCCGTGTCGCCATCACATCAAATTTACATAAGATTATTATGGTGATGTTGATGGTGGTGATAGCGGTGGTCGTGGTGGTGGTGATAATAATGGTGATGATGATGATGGAAGCGATGGTGACAGCAACAACTACGATGTTAATGACACAAACAATCATAATATGACCAACACGACCAAGCGTCTCTCCTATCGTCGGAATATTATCAATCTTTTGATAACAGATGTAAGATGAATGAACGAGATAATGGGTCGTTGGCCAGGCTATCTCAGATAATATATATTTCATAAGACTGGTACGACTGCCCTTAATCAACAACCCTTTTCTTTCAAACGTCCGCTATCTCCTACTTAGATTATTTTTGACTGATATCGTTACCTTTATTGTTCTTAATATCTTATCAAAATTTTCTAATAACAACACTTATACGTATGGTAAATTTAATACTGTTATTAAATAACAAAAAAAATCATATGCCGCTAATGATCATCATTATCATTAATGATTCTGTACTAGCATCATTCTCATTATTATCATCACCCTCACCATCACTATCATCATCATCACCATCATCATCACCATCACTTTCAATTTCGAAAAGATTGTTGTTTATCTATAACTCTTTCTTTCCCATCCAATTTCTCTTTCTCTTTCCTCTCTCATCCTCTTTCTCCTCCTTGTTTACTCCTTTACTTCCGTCGTTCGCTTTTTCCCATCGCTTTCTCCCTCTCTCTCTCTCTCTCTTTTTCTAGTCCCTTCTATCTATCTTTTTTATTATCATTATTAGCGCGCCATCAGACCCGTGGGTTCACTTTCTCTCGCTCTCTATCTGCCCATCTGCCCGCCTCTTTCCCCTCTCACTTCTCCTCCTCCCCTGCCCTCCTCTCGTCTCCTCTCCCCTCCCTCCTTACATATATATATATATATATATATATATATATATATATATATATATATATATATATATATATATATATATATATATATATATATATATATATATACATATATATACATATATATATATACATATATATACATATATATATACATATATATATATACATATATATATATACATATATATACATATATATATACAAATATATATACAAATATATACATATATATATATATATATATATATATATATATATATATATATATATGTATGTATGTATGTGTATTTGTATTTGTATGTGTATGTGTATGTGTATGTGTATGTGTATGTGTATGTGTATGTGTATGTGCATGTGTATATGTATATGTATATGTGTATGTGCATGTGTATATGTATGTGTATGTGCATGTGTATATGTATATGTATATGTATATGTATATGTATATGTATATCTATATATGTATATATGTATATATGTATATATATATATATATATATATATATATATATATATATATATATATATATATATATGTATATATAAATACAACTTTCCTTTTTCTTCTCATAATCGGTATTCTAATTTTTGCTCACCTTTCCAAAATTCTACAAACCAGTTCTTTCTTTCACTTTCCTCTCTCCCGTTTTCTGATTTCCAATCTTAATCTAACCTTTTTTCTGTGTCCGTTTTTTGTTCGTGATGCATTTCATCTTTCCTATGCAATATCCGAGTGTTCTTCTGTCTTATTATAATCCCCCCTTCACTCTTTCACTCTTTCACTCTCTCTCACTCTCGCACTCATTCACTCTCTCTCTCTCTCTATGTATATTTTTTTTTTCTCACTATATATATTTCTCTCTCTCATAATATCTATTTCTTTCTCTCTATATCTCTTTCTTTCTCTCTCTATATATATATCTCTTTCTTTCTCTCTATACATTTTTTTCTATTTATTTCTCTTTCTCTTTCTCTTTCTCTTTCTCTTTCTCTTTCTATATATATCTTTCTTTCTCTATATCTCTTTTTCTCTATATGAATATATCTTTCTTTCTTTCTCTATCTCCTATCATCGCTTTCTCTCTCTCTCTCACACACCTCCTCTCGCACCATTCCTACCCCCTCTTCTTCCTCAATCTCCTCCATATATCTCTACCACTATCCCTTCCCTTCGCCCTCCTTCGCTACATTCCCTCGTTTTCTCTCGTATCCCCTTCTTCTTTCCCTTCCTCCCTCTCCCATCCCCATCCCTAACCTCCCCCCACCCGCTAGCCCTGAGTGCCAAGGTGAGAGTGCCACGATGCCCCAACATGGCACGGCGCGACCTCGGCCATCCCAGGCACCCTAGACGCGCACGTTCGGGAGAAAGTGGGAGACGCTTGACTCGATCCACTCGGGCTTCCTCCTTCAGCTCAAGTTCTTCTTCGTTCATTCATAAAGCGATTCCTTCACGGCCTTAGGCTCCCTATTAACATATTCATTAATACCATTTCACCTTCATCATCATATTAATTGATATCAAGACCATTATTATCGGTATCATTATCATCATCATCATCATCATTACTCTTACGATTAAATTCATAATCACCACTACCATCAATGTCATCATTATCCGTAATACCAACGTCTCAATTATTTTTTTATTGCTATGGATAGATATAATCCCTATCACCCACGCTATCATTATCATAAAAAAAACATCAGCATCATAATTATTCATATTTTCTCAGTCTCCCTTGACCTATTCATTTACCTGTTTTTATTTACATTTTTCCTTCTTCCTTCTTTCTCTCCCGCTTACTCGGTTTCTCCACAATCTCGTCCCTGCGAAGACCATAAAAAAAGGCAAATAACCCACCTCACCTTCAACTTCTAAGAAGTCAAGAATGCCCCATATGTCATCACTTCCACCTACCTCCTTCTCCCTTTCCTAGTACCCCCTCCTCCCCCCTATCCTAGTACCCTTCTCATCCTTTCTACATCTCCTAGTCCCCTCCTCATCTCCTCCTCTTCCCCTAGTACCCCATTCCATCTCTTTCTCCTAGTACCCTTCCCTATCCCTTAGTACCTCTCTTACCCCCCTCCCCCTCACCAGAACCCCTCATATACTCCTCCTTCTCTACTATCCTCCCCCCTCCTCCCTTTCCAATAACCCCTCTCGAGCCCCCTCCCCCCCTCCTCCCTCCTTCAAAAGGTCGACCACTCCGCTTCTTTCTCCCGCCGTGATGCAACGCACACAACATTCCGCCGCCGTGTTCATACATAACGCCAACCGGAGGCTATGAGATCACTACGGCGCAGGAGGTTTAAAACGCGTTGGGACGTCTGGAGTTCGTCGGGGAGGTTCGTGAAGGCGTTCGGATGAGGCCCTTAAACACGGACGAACGCTTGTATATTCATTTACTCAGTCTTGTTCTCTTTAGCTATCCTTATCATGATCTTTATCTTTATCTCTCCCTCTTCCTCTCATTTATCTATTCATATATCGTTATGTTTGTTTATTCATTTATCTATATATCTATCTATTAATCTAATCTCTCTGTCTCTGTCTCTCTCTCTCTCTCTGTCTGTCTGTCTGTCTGTCTGTCTGTCTGTCTGTCTGTCTGTCTCTCTCTCTCTCCCCCTCAAACACAAAAGACCCGACGACAAAGGCATATTAATGAGGTAATTAACATAAACTCCCTTAGAACTTGCGTGATGGGCTCCGTCGGAACGCGTTAGCCGCCAAGACGGGAGAGGTAATGAGAACACCTGTCCCTGACCCGTGAGTGGATTGCGCAACAAAGAATAAATTAAACAAAAAATATACAATAAAGAGGTGAAATTTCAAGCAGATATATGTGAATACTACCATGTTAACTTGTGTTGTATTATTTTTGTCTCGTGGCCAAAATTCATCATAATCTAATGACTATTCTGTTTTACCCGCGAGTGCACCAAAGGCGGATAGAGCTATGGCAAAAAAAACACAATAATAGCAAAATCTTGGACACAAAGCAATGACAAAAACAGGACATAGTAATGACGAAGAACAGAACAAATCTAAAAATGACAAAAAATGTCATGCGAACAAACAGTGATTACAAAAAAAACAACAGCCCAACAAATATAATCCTATACTTAAAAAATAATAACGCAAAATAACATGAAACACAAAGTGCGCACACATCTGGCGAAACAAATGCCAGACTGCTGTCAGGCAGACAGGTGGTGAACACAGTGCAGACGACAGAGCTCCAAGTGACCCAGTCTGACCTGCCACGGTGATGTTCGCCAGACCTGACCTGTGTGCATTTCTACTGCGCGATCGCTTGCTGGCGAAAGTGAAAGGAAAGGGAAAGGATTACAAGCAAACGCGACAGTGGCGATGGCGGTTTACATGACGACATACATTGTCTTAATATTTATATAAATAATTTCCACTTGACATCCCCGATCCTCTTAAACAATACGTCGTAATTAAAAACATAAAGCACTAATTAACTGACAGATCATTCAAAGGGGACGCGCCGATCCTGCACGGCGGGCCTTCATGTGATCCGACCTTGTAACAGATCTTTCAAGCGTTTAACTGTAACAATCAGATAAAAAAAACAGTTACGACTGAATCAAAACGTACCATTCGTTCCCTCCCTTCCTCTCTTCCTCCTCCCCTTCTCTCTTCCCCCTCCTTTTCTCTCTTCCTCTCCTCCTCTTTTCTCCCTCCTTTCCTCAAACCATTCCACTCTTCTCTTGACTTTCTGTTACAATACGAGAGTCGTGAGTCCCAAATCCTATAGTCTATTTAACTGATGAGTCCTAAAAAATGAGTCTCGGGTCCTAATCCCTGAGTTCCCACTCCTAGTTCCTGAGTCCTGAGCTCTTAGTCCCAAGTCCGAGTCCACCACCAAGAGCCCGGCGCTCCCCTCCGGCCGCCACAAACATTCCCGCAATGCCGCACTCGCTCAACAAGGCTGGCACTGAAGGTTAGACTCTTTCGCTTTCTGTTGTTTTTCTGAGAGAGTTTTTTTTTCAATAGTCATGTCTATTCGCCTCGGGGTTCCGACCTCCTTCAATTCCTCCCCGCCCACCCACCCACCTAAGCCAAGAAGACCACCGCCCGTCGCCGCAGACACCTCAACTGCCACGACCTAGTGAAAGTGTGGCACCCCCCCCCCCCTTCCTGCCACTCTCTATCCCCGACACCCTTGGGTTTGCAGCCTCCCTTCCCTGCCCCTCTCTTGTGTGTACACTGCGCGAGAGTGCCATGTAAACTTTCGCGTGTGTGCGTGTGAACGTGTTGGCATGAGAGGAACGAGTGAAAGTTATGGCTGGGCCTCCTCATCTCCCTTTCTCTCCTCTACCCCCTTCCCCTCCTCCTTCCTTTCGCTACATGCCCGTTCAGTCAACACACATGCCCCTCTTTCCTCCTTCTCTCTTGTCCTACCGTTACCTTTGAGGCTTTTTATCCATGTGACACGAAATAACCGTTTCCAATCGCTTCTATTACGTTTAATTTCCTTCCTGCTCACTGTATTTTTCTTCCTCTGATTATGTGCTATTGGTTCTCTTCTTGCTTCTCCTAACCGTTCAGCCTCTCATCTCATTCTTTGTCTTCATATTTTTTTTTCTCTTCTTGTTCTTCTTTTCCTACTTTTACTTTCCCTTCGCTTTTTCCTTTCTCTTCTCCTGGCTCCCCCCTCCTCCTCC
>BOPN01004653.1:77500-85000 GCA_017312705.2 Penaeus japonicus
ATAGAAAAAGAATGGGGGAGGGGAAGGAAACTCTCTCTCTCTCTCTCTCTCTCTCTCTCTCTCTCTCTCTCTCTCTCACCCTCTGCTGCTGACTAATGGGTTGAGCAATACTGAACGGTTATACCAGGCAAGAGGCACCAGGAAAGCAGCAGGAGATGGAGACGGGAGAAGCGAGTGAAAATGGAACGAGAAGAGAACTAGAGAGAAAAATATCACGGGAAAAAAGCGATTGAAAAGAGAAATAAAAATACGTAATAAAGAGAAACAGAATGAGAAGAAAAATGGAAAAAACATAAAATAAAATAAAAATACGATTAAAAAATAAAAAATACAAAATATCATACAAATCTAAAAAAACGACAGACCAAATCAAAATTAAAGGTAATCCCCACCCCCTAAAAAGAAAAAGAAAAAGAAAACGAAAAAAACATTTAAAAAATCAAACTAGCAGCGGGCGCCAGAGAGGCCACCGACATACCAAGCTTCAACCGCAACACCCTTTGCTTCATTAACTCGATGGGAAGAGAAAAAGGTGAAGGGAGGGAGAAGAGGGAAGGGAAGAGAAAAAGGTGAAGGGAGGGAGAAGAGGGAAGAGAGGTAGAGGGGGGAGGGGGGTAAAAGGGATGAGGGGGAAAGAAAAAGGTGAAGGGAGGGAGAAGAGGGAAGAGAGGTAGAGGGGGGAGGGGGGTAAAAGGGATGAGGGGGAAAGTGTCAAGTGTAAAAGAGAAGGACGAGTGGAGGGGCAGGAGAGCATAGGGGTAGGTGTAAAGAAACGAGGGGAAGGCAGTGTCGAAGCAAGAAGGAGGGGAAGTGAAGGTTAAAGCGGTAAAGGTAAGGGTGAGGGGAAGGCAAAATAAACGAGGTAATGGAGAGGAAGAAGGGGAACAGCGGCTGAGGACGAGGGGAAAAGTGACCTCGTCCGGCGCCATAAATAGCCAAGAAGTGTGTCGGGTCAGCCTGCGAGAGATAAGTATCGGGTCCCGGGATCGGATTGCCGCCGCGGCCCGGTTCGTTCGCCCGGTTAACTGGATCGGGTCGCGCCCCTTGTGCCATGGGGACGGCGCAGAGAAAGAGGGGGAGGAGGGGGGGGGGGTATGAGAGAAATATTTAATTAACCAATGTCAAACATTAATATAACTGAGAACCATGTTTACGCCAATAACAGTAGTAATAACGAAAGTCACCACTCATAACAGTCGCGACTATTGTTTTATCATTATTTGAATAATAAGAACTTCAACAATAACGGTAATAATGCAAAAAATTTATGATAAAATAGTAATGTCACGCAAAGCAATACTTGCATTACATCAGACGTTCAAGAAAGAATGAAAGATAAAGCCAGTATCACATGACAGTTAAGTCTAAGTCACACAATTATCATCGGAAAAACATAACATGAATTACTCTGATATGAGCAATTCAAAACTTCAAAAATAACAAAAAACAACAACATAAAATGCATATCATATGCATGTAAACTTAAACACGTCGAACATACTATAACAAATACCATTACACGATGAAAAAATAACAGTACTCATCCTTCCCCGTTAAGAGAAACAAAAGAACAAAAACAAAAATACTAAAACGCACAAAGAACGAGATTGCGAAGAATAGCAGGCACGTTGACCCTTGAACCCCGCGCCGAGCACCTGTGACCTCCGTAATGGGAAACCTCGCCAAATGACAGATGTTCACTCTCAAGCACAGGTGCGATGCTCGGGCGGAAGAGAACTGCGTGTGTCGGCGCTTTGTACGTGTACGTGTACGTGTACGTGTACGTGTACGTGTACGTGTGTGTGTGTGTGTGTGTGTGTGTGTGTGTGTGTGTGTGTGTGTGTGTGTGTGTGTGTGTGTGTGTGTGTGTGTGTGTGTGTGAGTGAGTGAGTGAGTGAGTGAGTGAGTGAGTGAGTGAGTGAGTGAGTGAGTGAGTGAGTGAGTGAGTGAGTGAGTGAGTGCGTGCGTGCGTGAGTGTGTGTGTGTGTATGTGATGTGTGTGTGTGACAAACAAACACCCAATCTCTTCCGCCCTATCGAGTTGAATCCGAAACAGAACCGCAAACACAATCTCTTCTGTTCCAGCCAACCAATTTCCGACGATAACGGTTTATAATCACCCAAAGAGGCGATAACGCGATACCGATAAGAAAAAAAACGATAACGTGGCGCGTAATGGCACCGATTACCTCTCGTGTCACATCGCGTATCGTGCGTAGTGCCCTATGGTTACGTCGAGTATCTATCTCCTCGGCTTGTGTGCGATTATTCCTTCTTGGATAGCCTTCATTTCTTCCCTTTCTTTGTTGTTAGGCATTTATCACTTGCTTTGCCTCGTGAATCTAACAAACAGGATTTTTTTTTCACTGAAGCACGAGAGAATTTCTGAATGTTGACTCACGAGGAAAGACGGTTTGAAAATGTTATATCTCATCAATATAGTATTCCTTCTGCATCTATGATATTTCTCATTATTTGAGAAGAAAATCCTTCTCTCTCTCTCTCTCTCTCTCTCTCTAAATGTAAGTATATATATATATATATATATATATATATATATATATATATATATACATGCACAATATATATATAAGATATATATCTTCAACAGAGACGAATCACATCTGGTGCTTATACCACAATCCCACAATCACCATGGCAGGGAAGCTGGTATCTTTGCGAAGGTCATGAGGACGGGAGTGCGCTGCGAGGTCACGAAAACAAAAAAAACAAACAAACAAACAAACAAACACACACACACACACATACAACGCATACAACAAATATCTAAAATGTAACACTCACACCCACACCATTCCTGTCTATGGAGGAAATTAGCATAATAATATACACCCAACCTTCGCTTTCATTTTCGAACTCCAGGAATACACACCCAGGATTTAGGACCTTAAATTTTACCTACTTCCTCGACCTGAAGGAAAGGAACGTTCAGCCAATCAATGGACAACCACGACCGCACGCACGCCCAACGCCCACACGTTCTTGAGACCACACGCCTATATTGAGTCCTACGCACACTTCCTTCGACCGCACACCCTACACTACGACCTACGCTCACACGCCCTTCGGCCATACGTCCTACGACCACATGGCCTGCAGCTACGCGTTCCATGGCCCCTTGTTCTGCGTCAACCTATCTTACTGAAACACATCCTAAGCCCGCATGTCCTACAGCACATCCTAAACCACAGGTCCTTCAAAACATCACACGGCCATATGTCATACGACCACATGTTCCCCTTATGATCCGGCTTCGTCCTTCACACACATTCCGCGAGAATTATAACGAATGAACAACCCTCGCTATTCCATTCACGCGTCCTAGGAATGGCAGGAGGGGGGGGGCACCGTAGCTAGGGGGGTGGACGGGGTAGGAGGAGTGGGGCGGCGTGGTCCACTCAATGTGTGTCTTGAAGAACAATGTCACCTGGAAGGCCACAAAGAGAGGGGGAAGGGGAGGGGGGAAGGGTACAAGGAGAGAAGGGGAGGAGGGTGAAGGGGGGGAGGGGAGTGCCATCATCAGCCTTGGCACAGTTCCTACACATCGCCCTTTCTTGGGACATGGCACGGTCGTGGTTTGAGGTCGCGTGCACACTGCACTAGGACGGATCTTGAACTGTTGCTGTTACGCCAGTGGCGGAAGGTGAAAATATATTGGCAAAGAACAAAAGACAGCATATTGAATATCAATAATAATAACAACAACAATAATAATACTAAAATAACAAAAATAACAATAACAACAATAATACTCACAATATAATAACAATAATAACAAATAATTACATATAACAGAAATAAACAATGATAACGGTGACGACGAAGAAATAACACAAACACTCGCACAAGCAGCACTCCAGCAGGACCAATAACACGGTGATACGAAGGAAGAGGAAGAGAGGCAAGGATGCGCGCCCCACCTCCACTCACATGACTTCCCTTCCCAGGTCAGAGCAGATGCTGATTTCGTGTCGGTTTTAAGTGTAGTTACAGAACAATTGGCGAGCTACAATAATTTTGCTTCTAGAACACGTTGTATGTAAGTCTATTCCTATAACAAGTTATATGCTTATAAGTTTATTCCTAGAACATGTTACATATACGTTTATTTACAGAGCAATTTACAATACTTGCAATTCTATTTCTATGTCTGTCTGCAGCACAAGTCAAATACAGCACTGAGTTTTTTGTTTTTTTTAATTAAACATTTTGGGGCACAAGAATGTTTGGGAAAAAATACGAAGAAATAAAAAACATGTTTTTGTCTTTTTTTTTATCATCACTATCAACACCATTATCATGATCTTTATTATCATTATTACAATCATTATAATTATCACTATTAGCATCGACATCATTATTGTATCATTACATTGTTACATTATTGTCATATAATATCAACAGATCCAACGGCAAATACATAAATAACCGCGAAGTACAATTAAGCCAAAGCAACAAAACAAAGTGGGAACTGAAAGAAGTAATAAAGTCGTTCATGAGATCTCTTCCTTGGCACATGCTCCAGGAGGACGGGGGGGATAGAGGGGAGGGGGGAGGGGTGCAGTAGGGGAAGGGGAAGGAGGAGGAGGAAGAGGAGGGAAAGGGGGTCGTACCAGAGGAGCAAGAGAGGGAGAATAGGAGGAGGAGGAGGAGGGGGCAGAGACGGAGGGCAGGGGGGAGAGGAGAGGAGAGGAGAGGAGAGGAGAGGAGAGGTAGGGTAGGAGGAGGGGGACAGGGGAGAAGTGGCAGAGGAGTGAGAGAAGGGGGGAGGGGGCAAGATAAGAGGGGGAGGGGGGCAGAGGAAGAGAGAGTTCCACACGTGAGGCGAAAAATAAAATTATACGATGGTTAGTCAAGTGTTTACAAGGTGTCGCGGGATCCCAAGACACGCCCAGGTGGAATGCTCTTCTTGTGTCATCCAATGCCAGCGCTCTTTACTGGCTCTCGCTCTGACCCTTGATTATTCTCTCTCCAATTCTACATATCTTTATTTCCTTCGCCCTCTTTTCTCGTCTTCTCTCGGCATTGCTATGCCTTTCTACTGGTACATGTAGATGAACTCATCTTGGTGATTTTGATGTAGTCGACAAAGGATTTATAGAGTTAAAACGAGAGAGAGAGAGAGAAAGAGAGAGAAAGAGAAACGAAGAGAGAGAGAGAGAGAGAGAGAGAGAGAGAGAGAAATAAAAAGAAAAAGAGAAAGAAAGAGAGAACGAAAGAAAGAAAGAGAAAGATAAAGGGAAAGATAGAAAGAAAAAGAAAGAGAGAAAGGAGAAAGATAGAAAGAAAGAAAGAGAAATATAGAAAGAAAGAAAGAAAGTGAGAAAAAGAGAAAGAAAGAGAGAAAGTGAGAAAAAAAGAGAAAGAAAGAAAGAGAGAAAGTGAGAAAAAAGGAGAAAGAAAGAGAAAGTGAGAAAAAGAGAAAGAAAGAAAGAAAGAAAAAAATAGAGATAAGAAAAATAGATAAGAGAGAGAGAGAGACGGGACGAGAGAGAGAGAGAGAGAGAAAAGAAGAAAAAAGCTTCGGGCGTGAACTGCAGAAGTGGCACACGTTGGGAAGACTCCAACAACAACACGGAATCAACGAGGAACCGATGACTAATACCGCAAAAAATAGTGAAAAACTGCCAACACAGACTGAGACATAAAAAAATAGGAAAAGAAAAGAAAAGAAAAAAAAGAGAACAGAGAGACTGTAAGAAAAATACCTAATTATGACAAACCAACCAAATAAAGTGGAAAATAAATGCACTGAAGTAAATAATGAAATAAACAACTTTATCGAACGATTCCGAAATATAATTCGAAGATCAATATTCCCTTCAAGGTCTTCGACTACAAGCCCCGTCCTTCCCTTCGACCCTTTTCCCCTCCCTCCTTAGACAACCTCATGACCTGCCCTTCTACCCTAATCCCTTAAGGGTCTTCGCAGTTGAAGTGGGCGTTCCAAAGGGGCGGTGGATAAGGAGTTGAAGGATGAATAAATAAATAAACAATTCTTTCAAAAAATATATTTGTTTAGCCACACGGACATTACTTTCGTTTCCTTTGATAAGTTAAGTGGCGGGTTTCATGCTCGACGAAAATAATAAAGCTTGCGAAACAACATAACAAAAATAGGAAAAAAACAAAATCTTAAAACAGTCCTAACTATTACCAATACCCCCTCCCCCCCCCAGCCTAGAATAACATAAATATACATTTTAAACCCACCAAATGCTCAAGTCTAACTCCACAACTCCGAGAAGCACAGAGTCTCTGAAATAAGCGTCGCAGGCTTGAAATCATCCAGCAAATAGAATAAAGGCCAAACAAAGGGCGGAGAAGAAGGGGAAGCACGCAGGTATGGCCACACGAGAGAGCTTAAACAATACACTCGTTCTTCCATGCTTTAACAACCCTCTGTGCGATGGTAACGTGACGCCTCTTCGCCTTGGTCGCTTCCTCTCCCTCCCTTCTTGGCTTGTATTCATTCTCGTGTCAACGCTTTTATTTCTTGTGGATATAGTTGCCTTCTGGTTTCGTCCTCCTCTTTCGTTCTTTCTCTCTTTCTTTCTTACTTCTATCTGTATGGATGTTAAGTCTGTTACGTTTGAGTCCACCTGTCCGTCTCTGTCTATTCGTCTGTTACTCTATTCAGTGTCTATCTCCGTCTTTTCTCACTCTCTACTCTCTTTCCTCTCATTCTGTCCTCTCTCTCTCTCTCCTCTTTTTTCTCCCCCACCCCCCTTCTCTCTCCTTCCTTTCCCTCTCTCCTCTTTTTCTCCCTCGTCTCTCCCTTCCGGTCTTCCTTCTCTCTCTCCTCTATTTTCCCTTTCTCTCCCCTATCTCTTTATTTTTTCCCTCCTCACTTATTCCTTACTCTCTCCTCTCTCCCTCATCTCTCTTCTCTCTCCTATCTCTTTATTTTTTCCCTCCTCACTTATTCCTTTCTCTCTCCTCTCTCCCTCATCTCTCTTTCCTCTCTCCCTTATCTCTCTTTCCTTTCTCTCTCCTCTCTACCTCGTCTCTCTTTCTCTTTCTCTTTCCTTACTTTCTCTCTCCCTCCGCCTCTTCAAACCCCCATGATCAAACGCACAGGCGGAGTGTTCACGATGACCTCTGTGGCCACAGATACGAGTGATGGATGTAATTTCACACTGCTGTTCGTCCCCTCCACCCTCCTACCGCCACCCCCTCTCTACCCTTTTCCTCTCCCCATTCCCTCTTTCCTCTCTCTTTCCTCCTCCCTTCCCCCTCTTCTCTATCCCTCTTCTTTCTTCACCTTCCTCCTCTCTCTTCCCTCTTCCCTCTCTTTTCCCTCTCTTCCCCTCTCCCTTCTTCATCCTCCCTGGCAGTGCCACGACATTCCCTACGTCTCTCATCCCTTTCCTACCCCCCTCCTCCGTTAACAGGAAAGGGAAATGTATAAACATCAGTAGTTCAACAGACGAACGGCAAGGACGACTAACGGCAACAGATAACTTCAAGGATCGAATG
>BOPN01004653.1:92500-95000 GCA_017312705.2 Penaeus japonicus
GTTGCTCCTTCCTCGAGTGCTGTTTCAACTACCGGTTACTGTTACTGCATCAGCCAATTCCATTGACGCCTCGCGTTTCTTTTTCTTCGTATTTTCTACTTCTTTTCCTTCTCCTTCGCGTTCTCATCTTTCCTCCCTCCCTCTTCTTCTTCTTCTTCTTCTTCTTCTTCTTCTTCTTCTTCTTCTTCTTCTTCTTCTTCTTCTTCTTCTTCTTCTTCTTCTTCTTCTTCTTCTTCTATCAATCTTCTCATCCTCGTACTCATCTTCTTCTTCTTCTTCTTTTTCTTCCGCATCCTCGTACTCTTCTTCCTTTTCTCCCCCTTCTACATCTCTTTCTTTCTTTCTTTCTTCTGGTTTATCTGGTCCTCCTTCCTGTTTCCCTCTTCAATCTCTACCTCCCCTTCCGTGTACCCAGCTGGGCCCGACATTCCATGCGAGACGCGTTATCTGTATCACACCTTTTTCCCTCCCTTGTAACGATGTGATTTGGCCGGAGTTACGAGCGCTACTGGAAGTTACACGAATCTTTGCCCCGGGGGATCGTACGCGGGATCAACATACACATGTGTAGGACACATATCACCTCTCACATAAGTGGAACTGAGCAGATAAGCTCTCTGTTTCTTTCTCTTTCTATTTCTCTCTCTCTCTGATTTCATAGAGTGTCTTGCAGATAGTCTTACAAATAGCAAAACTATTTGACAGACAGATGTAAGCGAATGTACGAAAAATATATTTAAAGAACACATCCTAACTCACACTCACACTCACACACACACACACACACACACACACACACACACACACACACACACACACACACACACACACACACACACACACACACACACACACACACACACAAAACAAATAAATAATGTATACTTGCGAGGATCGACTGTATCCACTCTGCCTTCTTACTTATCCTAATTATTGTTATTTTTACTAAGAATCCCTCGAAACTCTCTCCAGAAAAAATACAAACTCATAAAAAAATAAAAAAAATAAAGAAAGAAGCATATGAAATGAGTAAACAAATACATACGTAACTACATCCAAATTTATCACACCCAATTCTGAAGACGCTGGAATAAAGTAATTAAAAATGAATAAGGAGATTAATGGAAGAAAAATACGAGCAAACTCACCAGAGCAGCGCAGTGAATCATGATTATCGGTTGTTATTCCTTCCTCTTCTTATTCTTCCTTCCTTCCTGTTTTATCCTCTTCCTTCTTGACACGTTCTGCTTCGCTCATTTAAATGATTCATGTCTTATATAAATCCAAATATTCTATTTCCTCTTTATTCTCGGATGCGCATCACACCTCTCTTCTTCATGTGGATTTCATTATTCCTTCTTTATCATATTTCTATCTTATACTTAAAATCCTCGTATAAAGGCTGGAGTCTCTTTTATTTTGTATCTATATATATACACATAAGTATTACAGATATATATATATGTATCTGTATATATATCTCTAAGTATCTCTGCTATGTACACTGCTCTCCCAGGGAGATCTTCCTTATCTATTTGGTCTCTATCATGTCTTATTTACATTCTGAAAAGGAAATGACACCATCATCATTACGGCCGTCTCAAATACCATCGCACGTCGCAGGGACTGGTACACCGAGCGCAGCAATCGGACGTTCATTCGGCGATAATGATCATTAAAAAAATATAAAAAAATCCATAAAAATCGCATAGGAAGTTTAATCCAAATCAAGAGAATAAACGGGGATAAAAGATGCGATATGAGTGCATAACAACAAGGCTTGATGATGATGCTGTAAACATTTACAAAAAATCAGAGAGAGAGAGAGAGAGAGAGAGAGAGAGAGAGAGAGAGAGAGAGAGAGAGAGAGAGAGAGAGAGAGAGAGAGAGAGAGAGAGAGAGAGAGAGAGAGAGAGAGAGAGAGAGGCAGCTAATGGAACTCCAAATTCTGAACATAGCCTCCCCAGCCTTGTGCCCCGACGCACCTGAGCCACACCTGTGCAGCGTTAAGCTCCCCTTGTCTCCTCTGGCCTAGCGGCTCAACCCTCGAGGAACCTATATAAGCCTCCCTTATCTTGCCTCTTAATATCAACAGAGCACTCCTTCCTCTTCCCCTCCCCTCCTTCTCTCCTCACATCGGGCTTTCCTCTTCTTGGTTTTCTCTCTTGTTCTCTCTATCTCTATCTCTATCTCTATCTTTCTGTCTTTGTTTCCGTCATCGTTTCCCTCGCCCTCACTTTTTCCGGTAAGAGTGGGAGAAGAAAGAGAAAAAGAAGAAGAGGAGGAGGAGAAAGAGAAGGAGGAGAAGGAAATGATAGCGAATATCAGTGAAAAAGGAAGAAGAAAGAGAGAAAAAAAGATAAAAACTGAGGTAGACGATGTAGCACAAACAAATATAACAAAAAAATGATAAACAAAATGGAAAAAAACTAAATTTCCAATTCCTGGCAATTCAGAAGGAAAGGAAAACACACTAAGCAAAATAAATAAAGGGGGAGAC
>BOPN01004653.1:112500-115000 GCA_017312705.2 Penaeus japonicus
TTAGGTTAGGTTAGGTTAGGTTAGGTTAGGTTAGGTTAGGTTAGGTTAGGTTAGGTTAGGTTAGGTTAGGTTAGGTTAGGTTAGGTTAGGTTAGGTTAGGTTAGGTTAGGTTAGGTTAGGTTAGGTTAGGTTAGGTTAGGTTAGGTTAGGTTAGGTTAGGTTAGGTTAGGTTAGGTTAGGTTAGGTTAGGTTAGGTTAGGTTAGGTTAGGTTAGGTTAGGTTAGGTTAGGTTAGGTTAGGTTAGGTTAGGTTAGGTTAGGTTAGGTTAGGTTAGGTTAGGTTAGGTTAGGTTAGGTTAGGTTAGGTTAGGTTAGGTTAGGTTAGGTTAGGTTAGGTTAGGTTAGGTTAGGTTAGGTTAGGTTAGGTTAGGTTAGGTTAGGTTAGGTTAGGTTAGGTTAGGTTAGGTTAGGTTAGGTTAGGTTAGGTTAGGTTAGGTTAGGTTAGGTTAGGTTAGGTTAGGTTAGGTTAGGTTAGGTTAGGTTAGGTTAGGTTAGGTTAGGTTAGGTTAGGTTAGGTTAGGTTAGGTTAGGTTAGGTTAGGTTAGGTTAGGTTAGGTTAGGTTAGGTTAGGTTAGGTTAGGTTAGGTTAGGTTAGGTTAGGTTAGGTTAGGTTAGGTTAGGTTAGGTTAGGTTAGGTTAGGTTAGGTTAGGTTAGGTTAGGTTAGGTTAGGTTAGGTTAGGTTAGGTTAGGTTAGGTTAGGTTAGGTTAGGTTAGGTTAGGTTAGGTTAGGTTAGGTTAGGTTAGGTTAGGTTAGGTTAGGTTAGGTTAGGTTAGGTTAGGTTAGGTTAGGTTAGGTTAGGTTAGGTTAGGTTAGGTTAGGTTAGGTTAGGTTAGGTTAGGTTAGGTTAGGTTAGGTTAGGTTAGGTTAGGTTAGGTTAGGTTAGGTTAGGTTAGGTTAGGTTAGGTTAGGTTAGGTTAGGTTAGGTTAGGTTAGGTTAGGTTAGGTTAGGTTAGGTTAGGTTAGGTTAGGTTAGGTTAGGTTAGGTTAGGTTAGGTTAGGTTAGGTTAGGTTAGGTTAGGTTAGGTTAGGTTAGGTTAGGTTAGGTTAGGTTAGGTTAGGTTAGGTTAGGTTAGGTTAGGTTAGGTTAGGTTAGGTTAGGTTAGGTTAGGTTAGGTTAGGTTAGGTTAGGTTAGGTTAGGTTAGGTTAGGTTAGGTTAGGTTAGGTTAGGTTAGGTTAGGTTAGGTTAGGTTAGGTTAGGTTAGGTTAGGTTAGGTTAGGTTAGGTTAGGTTAGGTTAGGTTAGGTTAGGTTAGGTTAGGTTAGGTTAGGTTAGGTTAGGTTAGGTTAGGTTAGGTTAGGTTAGGTTAGGTTAGGTTAGGTTAGGTTAGGTTAGGTTAGGTTAGGTTAGGTTAGGTTAGGTTAGGTTAGGTTAGGTTAGGTTAGGTTAGGTTAGGTTAGGTTAGGTTAGGTTAGGTTAGGTTAGGTTAGGTTAGGTTAGGTTAGGTTAGGTTAGGTTAGGTTAGGTTAGGTTAGGTTAGGTTAGGTTAGGTTAGGTTAGGTTAGGTTAGGTTAGGTTAGGTTAGGTTAGGTTAGGTTAGGTTAGGTTAGGTTAGGTTAGGTTAGGTTAGGTTAGGTTAGGTTAGGTTAGGTTAGGTTAGGTTAGGTTAGGTTAGGTTAGGTTAGGTTAGGTTAGGTTAGGTTAGGTTAGGTTAGGTTAGGTTAGGTTAGGTTAGGTTAGGTTAGGTTAGGTTAGGTTAGGTTAGGTTAGGTTAGGTTAGGTTAGGTTAGGTTAGGTTAGGTTAGGTTAGGTTAGGTTAGGTTAGGTTAGGTTAGGTTAGGTTAGGTTAGGTTAGGTTAGGTTAGGTTAGGTTAGGTTAGGTTAGGTTAGGTTAGGTTAGGTTAGGTTAGGTTAGGTTAGGTTAGGTTAGGTTAGGTTAGGTTAGGTTAGGTTAGGTTAGGTTAGGTTAGGTTAGGTTAGGTTAGGTTAGGTTAGGTTAGGTTAGGTTAGGTTAGGTTAGGTTAGGTTAGGTTAGGTTAGGTTAGGTTAGGTTAGGTTAGGTTAGGTTAGGTTAGGTTAGGTTAGGTTAGGTTAGGTTAGGTTAGGTTAGGTTAGGTTAGGTTAGGTTAGGTTAGGTTAGGTTAGGTTAGGTTAGGTTAGGTTAGGTTAGGTTAGGTTAGGTTAGGTTAGGTTAGGTTAGGTTAGGTTAGGTTAGGTTAGGTTAGGTTAGGTTAGGTTAGGTTAGGTTAGGTTAGGTTAGGTTAGGTTAGGTTAGGTTAGGTTAGGTTAGGTTAGGTTAGGTTAGGTTAGGTTAGGTTAGGTTAGGTTAGGTTAGGTTAGGTTAGGTTAGGTTAGGTTAGGTTAGGTTAGGTTAGGTTAGGTTAGGTTAGGTTAGGTTAGGTTAGGTTAGGTTAGGTTAGGTTAGGTTAGGTTAGGTTAGGTTAGGTTAGGTTAGGTTAGGTTAGGTTAGGTTAGGTTAGGTTAGGTTAGGTTAGGTTAGGTTAGGTTAGGTTAGGTTAGGTTAGGTTAGGTTAGGTTAGGTTAGGTTAGGTTAGGTTAGG
>BOPN01004654.1:0-2500 GCA_017312705.2 Penaeus japonicus
AAAAAAAAAAAAAAAAAAAAATCTCCGTGAACCCCAGACCGGAAGTGAACCGAAGCGTAAACCTACATGATTTCCGTGCCCCGGAAGTGAACCAGAATGAAATCCTTTGAAAACTGTTGAAAACTTTACGAAACTCGGCGCCTTCGAGCACCTACTTATATCAGAAGCTTTTGTTTATGTCTGACTTTGATTGTTGTATGGCTTGCCTTGTCGGAAGGTCAGTTATCATCAGATAATTCATGTTGTTGTTGTTATTGATATTGATGTTTGTCTTATTAGCTTTGTTTTGTTGGTTTTATCTGTGGTATTGCGTCTGTCTTTGTTTCTTTGTTTCTAGGCTTTCTGATTTCCGTTTCTCTTTTTCTCTCGCACTCATTCTCCCTCCCTCTCTCTCTCTCTCTCTCTCTCTATCTATCTATCTATCTATCTATCTATCTATCTATCTCTCTCTCTCTCTCTCTCTGTCTCTCTCTCTCTCTCTATCTCTCTCTCCTCCTCCTCCTCCTCCTCCTCCTGTCTCTCCCTCTCTTTCCTTTTTCATCTTCTCTTTCCTTTCTCTCTTTCTCATCTCTCTCTCTATATACCTGTCTATCTGTCTATCTATTTGTCTGTCTATCTATCTATCTATCTACCTATCTCCTTCCCCACACCTTCTCTCACTCTCTGCTCGTATCTTTTTCTCTCTCTTTTTCTCCTCGTATCTCTCTCTCTCTCTCTCTCTCTCTCTCCCTCTCTCTCTCTCTCCCTCTCTCTCTCTCTCTAGCTCTATTTCTCTCCTCATCTCTCTCTCTCTCTCTCTTTCATTCTCTCCTCGTATCTCTCTCTTTCTCTCTCTCTCTCTCCTCGTATCTCTCTCTCTTTTTCGCTCGACTTCACTTTGTCACTCTCCAGCGACCACTCCGTTTCCCGTTTTCTTTGCCACAACTCTCGTTTTCGAGTTCCGAGAATCATTGACTTTTATTACGCTTTTTTCACGTCATTTGTTCTATTTCATTTTTCTGGCATAACTTTTCCACTTTGGGCTTTTACTTCTATTAGAATTCTGGTCACAGATGACTCTCTTTATTTCCTTCTTCTTCTTCTTCTTTTCTTTTCTTTTTCTTTTCTTTTTCTGAAATTCGTTTCTCTTTAGTTTTTTGTTTTTGTTTTTATTCTTTTGTTTCTCTTGTGGTTGTGTGAGCAGTTCGAGGGATGGATTCGTTTCTTTTTTTTTTTTTTTTTTTGCTTTATCTAGCTTTGTCTCTGTCTGTATGTATGTTTCCATGTGCTTGTATTTGTCTGTCAGTCAGTCAGTTTGTCTGTCTGTTTGTCTGCCTGTCTGTCAGTCTGTCTGTCTGTCTGTCAGTCAGTCAGTCAGTCAGTCTGTCTGTCTGTCTCTCTCTCTCTCTCTCTCTCTCTCACACACACACACACACACACACACACACACACACACACACACACATACACACACACACACACGCACACAAACGCACACACACACATATGTACATACATATGTCGCTATCCATTTGCCCTAAAACCAAAAATCGAATGCTACACTGAAAAAAAAACAAAAAAAAGAAACATATTTATTTCTGGAATACTAGAAATACTACAAAACCTATATACCATGTACTATGAATGAGAGAGAAAGAGATAGGAAGAAGAGAGAAAAAAAAGGAAAAACGAAACACGCCCATTAACAAAGATAAAATAATAAAAGAAATCACAAGGCAACCTAATTCAAAGAAAGAGAAGCAAATGAACAAAATAAGTGGATTAGATAGAAGGAGTGGATAGAAAGAGGGATAGAACATACGTCCATGCATGCTTACACATAAACACTCACACACACACACATACACACACACAGATAGAGGGATAGAACATACGTACATGCATGCATACATATAACAACACACACACACACACACACACACACACACACACACACACACACACACACACACACACACACACACACACACACACACACACACACACACGCACACACACACATCCATAACAGACATATACATAAACGTACCTACTTATATCCACGTGTATAATCTACCCTCTGTCTCAGCTTGGCACAGTGCCAGGAGAAGGGACGCGAAGGATACAACAGGACGTCTTAAGGAGCCCTGGTGTAGGAAAGATTCTTTGGAGGTTGAGGATGAGTTCCTTTTCGGAGTGAGGGAGAGGGGAGGGAAGGAGGAAGGAGGGAGAGGAAGGAGATATGGAGAAGGTATGAGGGGAAGGAGAGAGGGATGTGGTAGGTGGAAGGAGGTGTATGTGTGTATATATATATATATTTATATATATATATATATATATATATATATATATATATATATATATATATATATATACAAACACGTATTTAAACAAAAAATATAAACAAAGTAGAATGTGGGTTAAGATTTATAAATTAAAAAACAAATCCATTTTTCATTCGAAACGAGAGACGGTAGAGAGGAGAGAGAAAAAGAGAAAGACAGGAGGATAAAAGAGCGAA